>PVJN01007520.1:0-69367 GCA_004026805.1 Lasiurus borealis | reverse complement strand
GGCAGAAGCAGTTAGGCATGATAAGGTAGGTAGACAGGCAAGCGGTTGGGAGCCAGCAGTCCTGGATCAGATCTAAACGGGCAGTTGGACATCATTCTAGGGGTCCCAGATTGGAGAGGGTTCAGACTGGGCTGAGGGACCCCCCCCCCTCCACCATGCACGAATTTTGTGCACAGGGCCTCTAGTAAATACATAAAAAGAAACATGACAATTCTTTCTATACTGATGTACTTGGTGTTTCTAAGAAGCAAAATGCATCAGTTAATGGAGAAGAGCCATCACGAGTGCTGTGTCCATTGAAGCTGTTGCCACGTTTAAGGACTGAAGAGGACTGAGATGAAAGCCCTCATTTTGGGGGGGATTAGAAATGGAGGAAGAAGGGGATCCAGGAGGCTATGCAGGATGGAGACAGAGATGTACCAGGAGCAACTATTGTTTCCACCATTGCAGCCTCCTTCCTGCCTCCACAAATGCGACTGAATTAAATAGTCATACAAGCGCTGCTTCCTTTATGTTTCAAAGAGGAAAGTAGGACTCAGCTGGGTTAGGTGACTTACTTAAGGTCACACAGCCGGGGAGTGGCAGAGCTTGGTTTTGGCTACTCTCACTGTTCCTTCTGGTTCTGGGGTCATCTCTCTGCTCCTCCAGGCCCATCCTCCACCTTCTCCACCCCACCCTCCGCCCTGGGGACCCACTAGAATGGCCCACGTATGGGCTGTCCTGTGCTCTGGTTTCTGGGTGGCTCAGCCTTTGGGGAGCCCCAGGAGATAAGAGGGAGGCCAGGCATATGTTTCCTTGGCTTCCACCTTGTGCAGTGCACTTGGGCTGGTGGTGTCCCTCAACCAGTGGTCACTGCTCCTCTGAAGGCATGTGCCCCTTCTGGCCTTCAGCCACTGTCCCCTCATCCCTCTGGGCCTGGGGGGTGGTGACAGTGGCCACTGCTTTAGCCCTAATTCTGGCACCATCCCTGGTTCTTCCCCTCTACCCACACCCCTCAGCAAACTGCTCCTTAGCAAATAAACTACCTGACATTACCCTAATGTGGGCATGCCATTTCCTGTTAGGACCCTAACTTTCCCATTAAAGAAAGGGTGGGATTAGTAATATGTTTTGGAATATAGCAGTAGACACATGAAAGGTGAATTTGATATGTTTCAGTTATTGGGAAATATAAATCATGGACTGTCATATTTTCCAATTGGGCACTGTGAGAGAGGAGAGGGGCACAGGGGAAAATAATGAGGGAAATTATGGTGGATACAATCTTATCACATTTCTTTGTCCTCTATTTGTGCTTTGAGCACCACTGACATTGATTAGTTCCCTTCTGCCTCCTACCCTTATCTTCATCTCCAAATTGAGCCGCTTTGCCTAAAGCTTTAATATCTGTTTTCATATTAATTAATCAACATTTTAAAATTAAATTTCTATCTTGTGATTTCATTGGGGGTGTGCTTAGGAAAACAACTTAGAACTTAAATGCAATCCATACGTTTCAAACTGATTTCTTTTTTGAAATTGCACGACCCAGACTATGAGTTTTCACAATCGATTACTTCATCAATAAAAGAAGATGATAAAAAGGCACAAGATGTATGAGAATCTTTGAAAAAAGTAGATGAAGGATGAAAGTTCAATAGAGCTCCCTGATTCAAGAAAATCTGTGGCCACAAACACAAATGCAAGAAGGTTTTGGAAGCAAAGAACTCTGCTCCTCTGTCAGATGTTGTGGCTTGACTGTACCTTTAGCATGTTGGCTCCTGATGCCCTTGGTAGTGGGTCTGTCCACCTGCAGAAGACAATGGGGCACCATTATCTCTTATATTGTGACTATGGTATCTTATAATGTCCTACTAATTGTGACTATGATACCCTATAATGTCCTATGCTAAGTGTCCCACCGTTTGTTTGACCAGTAGGTTAGCCTACTGCTGGGGTCTGGCCAATAGGGACCAGGCTAGACAGGCCTGGGCACATCTGGAGCCCTCCCACAGTCCTTCCTCGACCGGCCAGCCCGGATCGGCCCTGATCAAGACTGGTTAAGACAAGATGGGCCGGACACACCCTGGAGCCCTCCGGTAGTCCCTCCCAAGCCCCCATCATGCACCAGTGGGGTCCCTTGGCCTGGCCTGCGCTCCCCTTGCAATCGGGACCCCCTCGGGGGATGTTGGCCAGCCGGTTTTGGCTCGACCCCCGAAGGCCAGAATATAAGGTAAAAAGAAGGAAATCAGGTGTACACTATACAACAGGACTCCGCTGCATAAAATGTCCAATAGGAAATACATAAATATTAATAGGAAATACACCCACA
The DNA here is from genome assembly GCA_004026805.1 of Lasiurus borealis. Classification (NCBI taxonomy): domain Eukaryota; kingdom Metazoa; phylum Chordata; class Mammalia; order Chiroptera; family Vespertilionidae; genus Lasiurus; species Lasiurus borealis. Next base: position 67,056 of record PVJN01007520.1, on the reverse strand, counting down.
CATTAGGACCGAGAGCCCTGCAGCCCCGGGGGTGATTGATTTGCATTTTATGCATTAAGAAAATGAAACATTAGCCAAGTGTTATTAAAAATAACGCTCTACGTATGTGCTTAGAGCATTTGCATTTACAAAATATTTTCACAAGATTACCTCTGTAATGTCCAAACAGCCTTTGAAGCAAGCATGGCAGGGATTTTTGTTTCTGTTCTGGGCCAAGAATCTGGGCAAAACGGTATCTTATTACCTAAGTGATCCTAGTTCAAATCCTGCTTCTGGAGAAGGGGGTGGACCTTGGAGAACGCCTGCGGCAGCCTGCTGCCTGGCCCACAGAATCCTCAGCAAACGTCCTCTCTCTGCCCTCCCCCAGGACCATGGTCCCTCCAGTCCCAGGACCCTGACCGGCTCGTTCCTCACAAGACGTCTCGGGAATGAGACACGAGCTCCTGGCTGTTGGAAGTGCACCACACGTGATGAGTTCACGTGGTCACATGGTTGACCTTTACTCACCTCTTCCGGTGTGGTCCAGGTGTGCCCCTCGGCAGGGAGAGAAATCTTGGCACCAAAGGAGAGGGGAGTATCCATCACACCCTCGAAATAGCGCGTATCTGCGGAAAGAGAAAAAAATCACTCACCGTTCCATCACTCGCCACAATTGATGAAACCTCTGCAAACTCATTGAGTCACCACAACGAAAGTGTGAGCAAGCAATTGCACCCCCATTTCACAGACGGGGAGACGGAGGCAGGAGAGGAGAAATCCCTCTGCCTGGTCCACACACGTGAACGCCAAAGTCGGGACTGGAACACCCTCGTTCCCACCCCCTGGGAATCCTCCTCATCCTTTCAGGCCTGGCTGGGTCACACCCTTTGAGGATTGTTCCACCTTGCACGCTCTCCTATTTTATACGCTTAACATGTCCTATCAATTTATCTGTTGCTCTTTCTGTTTCTGCCACTAGATGGCGACCTCCCTGAGGACATAGATCCTGCTTTGTTCATCTTTGTGCCCCTGGGTCAGTCCCAACATGGTGACTGGCACACAGTAGGTGCTCAGGAAATGCCTGTTGAGAGCGTGAACCAAGGAATAGCATCCTGATTTACAGGGCGAGTCTCTTCAAAGAACTTCCTGAGAATCTGTTCAATGGGTTCGGTCCTCAGGCATCCCAACCCCTCCTTGTTCCACCCCAGAAGTGTGCCATGTGGAAGGTTCAGAGAAGGCGCTGGAGCTGCCGGTGTGCCCAGCTAGAGCGAGGCAGCGTGGGTGAGGAGTGAGGTCCTCCTCGCTCTCAGGAAGTTGGCTTTGCTGCCAGGCTCTGGCGCTGCTCTATGCGGCCTACTTGCCAAAGGGATCCGCGCCGTGCAATTTTCCTGCCCTCTCTGCCCTCCATGCAGGCCTCCCTGGCTGCCTGCCCCCTGCCCAGCTCCGCATTGGCTCTCGGGCTCAGGAGGAGCGCTGCGATGATAAAAGCCAGGAGGTACAGCCAGCCACTGTGGCTCAGTGTGTGAGCATCCACCTGGGAACCAGGAGGTCACTGGTTTGATTCCCAGTCAGGGCCCAGGCCTGGGTTGCAGGCTTGATCCCCAGTGGGGGGCGTGCAGGAGGCAGCCGGTCCATGATTCTCTCTCATCGTTGATGTTTCTATTTTCCTCTCCCTCTCTCTCTGAAATCAATAAAAATATACTAAAACAACAACAACATCAAAAACACCCGTAGTTACAGAGCTCTGCTTCTGTCATGTCCTCTCATGGAAACTCCACATACATCAGTGGTTCTCAACCTTCCTAATGCCCATACCCTTTAATACAGCTCCTCATGTGTGGTGACCCCCAACCATAAAATTATTTTCTTTGCTACTAACAGTAATTTTGCTACTGTTGTGAATCGTAATGTAAATATCTGTGTTTTCTGATGGTCTTAGGTGACCCCTGTGATGGGGTCGATGGACCCCTAAAGGGGTCGCGACCCACAGGTTGAGAACCGCTGACATACATCCTAAGTGGCATCCTCTGCAGAACTCTCTGGAATGAGCTCTATGAGGACCGTCCCCATTGAAACAGGAAAGAAGAGTTTGAGAGACGTGCTCCAGGTCCCACTCTGGAAGGCCACGGAGGCAGGATTTGAACCTGAAATTACTCAATACAGAGCCTGAAGCTTTAACTTCTAAGCAACATCGCCACACGTGCCTCTTCAGATTTTGTTACCTGCATACTCAGACTCCCTGATGGGCCGGGCGGGTAGGATCTTCATCCATTGCCACGCCTTCACCACGTGGACATTGGGGTCTTCATAGTCATCATCCCCATGGCCTTCTGCTACATCCGGGTCTGCGGGGGAGCTCCTTCCCTGAGCAGGAGGGAACATCCGAGTGAGCCGGGGAAAGTGCGATGGTGACAAAGATGGCAGCTGCAGGGCGGGGAGGGGAGGAGGGATAGGTTCTCTGAGATGGAGGTGAGAGTCTGGGCTCTGGGGCGGGGACATTCCAGTGCCGGCAGCATTCTGATGATGTCCCCCAACTTCCCATCCCTGTTACCCCGTCAAATAAATATCCAGGTGCCGTCATGAGGCGGCACTCGGGTGTGATTCAGATGAGACATGGGTTCTAGTGGGCTTGGCTCAGAAGGCAGAGTGCCGGGCTGTGGGCGAAGAGTCCCAGGTTCCATTCTGGTCAGGGGCACGTACCTCGGTTGGGTTGCAGGCTCCTCCCTGACCTGGGACCTGGTCAGGGTGCATGCAGGGGGCAAGCAATAGATGTGTTTCTCTCACATTGATGTTTCTCTCTGTCTCTCTGTCTCTCTCTCTAAAAATCAATGGAAAAGTATCCTCAAGTGAGGATAAAAAACAAACACCAAAAAAAACAAAAAACATCCACAAGATGACTTTGAAATAAAGATCATCTCGGGTTCCCTACTTCCTTGAACGTAGAAAGGGCATCTATTCGCAGGGGCCACGATCTTACTTGCAGGGAGCCCACTAAAGATGATGAGAATAAACATTTATCAAGGAGGCAAGTTCCAGAACTGGGGTACACCTTTCAGTTGCATCTCTACACCCTGTAATGAGCTCCCAGCCAGAACCCCAGGTACGGCAGGATTGGGTACCAGATCCCAATCCTGTAAGAACAGAGTGACTCAGTGGTTGAGCATCAATTGATCCATGCAGGAACCAGGAGGTCAGACACTCCATCTGTAGATTGGAGGTGGCGAAGCTGCCCCATTTGGCTGCATCCAGCTGAGCCCGGTGCATGTAAAGGTTCTGCTTTGCACCTGCCCACCACACGCTAGGTCCCTCCCCTCCCATGGATGTGCGAGTGTAGGAACAGCAGAGCCGGGGGAGGCAGGTCTGATGGAGGTTTCCCGGGTGACCTGGTAGAGGGGAAAGCTGAGTGGGCTGTTCTCAGGAACCGCATGTGGAAGTGAGGTCTGGGCATGCGGTCCTTTGGGGACTTGACAGATGAGCATTTTTGCAAAGGGCGCTATTTATACATATGCTGTGTGGCCCACACCTAGACACCCACAGAGAGCAGTCTCTTTGGGGGAGTCCTGGACCTGCTGGGCCAACTGGGGGGTGAGAGCGGAGTCCATCTCTGACCAGTTGCCTCGCTGGATCATGGGGGTGGGGCATGTGGGGACATGGGGTGGTGGGGGCGGGGGGACAGTAGCCACCACCCCCTCCCCCTTGTCTGAAGAGAATCTGCCCCAGATCCCGAGAGTTGTGCCCACAGAATGGATAGAAATAGTCTGGTTTATGTCTTTCTGGGGAGGGAGACAGAGTTTTGTTTTAATTAGAAGAAGTTACATCTATTTTACCTATTAACCTATTTATTTTCTACTGTCCCATCTCAGAGGTAAATTGTTTGTGACTGATTGATTGTGTGTGCGTCCTGGAGTGACATTCTATGACTTTAAGTAGATTAAAAAAAGTTTTTTGTTTTTCTTTTAAACAGGAAAGAACCAATGTTTTTACTGGCAGATTTTATCTATCTATCTATCTACTTACCTAACTACCTGTGTGTCCATCCATCCATCCATCCAATCTATTCCATCTATCATATATAGATACGGTGGTTGTAACTATTTAAATAATACCAGTGTACATATGCAATTTAATAACAAAATTACTTATAAATATTAGCTATCTGAGTTATATTATAAATTTCTCAAGTCATTAGAATTCTTTGCAAATATTATTAATGGCTTCATATTGGGAATATAATATATTTAACTATGCTTATATTACTGAATACTTAGCATGATTCCAATGTGCTGCCATTTAAGATATATCATTATAAAATATAAATGAGCGTGTTTAAATATTAATCCAAATTTTGGCTTAGTTTCTTAGTTTAAAATTCCCAACCATAGAATTATTGGGCCAAAGGAAACGGACACTTTTCTGTTGCCTGGTTAATAGGATGAAACTGCTTTCCAGAATGTTCCTTCCACTTGAACATTTTGCCACGAGTGGGAGGAAGTGCCTCCCTCACCACACACTTACCAGCGAGGTGCGTGTTGGTATTTCCAACTCACCCAGTCTTCTCAGTGGTTGTGCAAATTAATTTTCATCTCCCTCTTATAGCTGAGAAACTGGCATACAGTCTTATACCCAACAATGGAAATACAATTTTCCCTGCCAATAAACTATACACTTAAAATTCTTTTCCCTTTGTTTGAAATCCACCACGTGCCTTGGAAAAAGCCAGTTGTTTTGTAAATACAGTGGTACCTCGAGATACGAGTTTAATTCGTTCCGTAACCTTGAGGCGTGGGAAACTATGAGACGCTCGAGTCGCGGTAAACTGGTGGGTCTTGTGCAGTCGGCCGATCTGCACGATGACTCCTATTTCAAATGTTGCTCATATTTCAAAGCAAAAATCGCTCACTCGACGGCTCGTATCTCAAAAATCTCGTATGTCAGGGCACTCGTATCTCGAGGTACCACTGTATCAAAGAAGGAGAAAGAGGAGAGGGGAGTGGCCGACTTACACTGTCCAGAGCAGGCTCAGGGATGGGCTGGTGCTGGCCTGCCAACAGAAACAGACCCACGGTTAATGCGCCTGGCTTTTCTCCAGAGATCCCGCACTTATTTCAATTAATTTTTCTGCGCGGTAATTGCTCCCAATGAAATGCATATTTCTGTCCTTCTCACTCTTTCTGCTGCTCTTGCAAAACAGAGGCGCTGGAAAGGAAGGGGAGGAATCAAATCCCAAGCAAGAAGCCTCACTCTTTCCACGGCAGGTTAACATCCTCAGGGAAAGAGAGAGACACCCCCACCCCATTAAGTGCCCCCAAAACCATGACTCAGCTCACAGAGAGGCTGGTTTCCTCTTCCCTCTCCCCTGAGGGCACACGTTACCTTTGCACTTCTCTGTCCATCCCTCTGTCTCCTTAAACAGACTGCGCCCCACTATTTTTTGAACGGGTCATATCTATTCACTCATCTACCTCCAGTTCCAGGCATGAGGCTCAATATAACCAGGTGACTTTAAAAAAAAAATGATTTCAGAGAAAGGGCAAGAGGGATAGAAACATCAATGATGAGAGAGAATCATTGATTGGCTGCCTCCTGCACACCCACTACGGAGGACTGAGTCTGCGACCTGGGCCTGGACCTGTGCCTTGACCGGGAATTGAACTGTGACCTCCTGGTTCATGGGTCGCTGCTCAACCACTGAGCCACACACTGGCCAGGCGATCAGGCGAATTCTTGAGAGGCGTTTGTTGAATGCACGTTGTTCAGTGGGAGCTTCCAGGCACTCCGCTTCCTCACTTGGGCTTGGTTGGTGAAGGTTGCCTGAAGGTCATGTAGGGTGTGCGGTGTTCTATGGCTGACATTTACCCTCAGACTGTGCAAATCCACCGAGGGAGGAAGGATGGTCATGTGGAAGGAAGGATGGTCATGTGGCCTACAGTTTTTTTTCCCCTTCCTCGCCTTAATTTCCCTAAACTGCACTCCCCTGTCATGCCATTAGTCTGCATGAGAAACATGATACCCAGGAAACGTTCTATCACATTCCTCAGATTAGCACACACGTGAGAAGTTGCCAGCAGGTAGCAATGGTTCGCTTTGATTTAATGGAAAACACCAATCCCAGGAGAGAGTCCATTTCCCCTCCCCCTGGCTGCTAAGAACCTCAGGCCAATGCCTGGCTGCGTCCAGGGAGTGCGGTCTGACATGTATTTCTCCATCTGGGTCCGGCTTCATCATTTTTTAAAATGCCATCCTTTGACCTTGAACTCTCTTGCCAGGCCAACATACAGAATTCATGGCTGGGCATGCGTCCCCGTGCCCAGTCTTCTGTGGCTGGGATGTGTCAAAGAGTGAATGTTTGGCTTGGTGGAAGCACAGCTTTCTGGAAATGGCCTAGACCTGTGCGCTGAGGGGTGTTAATTAGTCAAAGCGAATCGCCAGGAGGCCTGAGATAGGAGGGGCCCAATCCTGCCTGCCACCCGGGCCAGCGCCCCCTGGTGGTGGGACTGGCAGCTGTCACCACCTTGAGGCACTAATAACACCTTCTGTCCCCGCAGGATCACATCCCCTGTAGGTAGGTCCCTGCAAGAGAAACCCCTTCCGGTAGCAATTTGCACTGTCTCCTGAGTGGAGACAGGCTGGCCAGCTGGCTACGACTCACTCTGGCTCCTGCCTCGGGGCTGCCAGAGGCAGAGGACCACCCCCCAAACCCTGAGAAACTATCGATGCCCCTGGGCAAAAGGCGAGCTTTTGGAAAAAGACCTTTGACCCACGTGGGACGGGGATGTGGGCGAGAAGCAGCCTCTATTTTATCCCAACGACTAACATGTGTAGCTCCTGCATGATGGATGACCACCTGCCCTGGTTAATCTGGTCTTTTCAGTTCCTCCGAAGGAACACAGCAAGCCGATAAATATGTCACCCCCGAGAGGTGCCTCCTCCCCCCGGCAGTGGTGAGGTTTCGGGCTCCCGGTCTCTCCCATGCATCGTTAAGCGTGAGATAAATGAACCGTCGGCTGTGAGGGGCGTTGAAGGGTGCCGTGGATACACCCCAGAACTAGGAAGCAGAGGCGAAACTCCAGCCACCACCTGACCTCGTCGCTCCTCGAGTGAGCTGGAGCTTGAGCCTTCCTCTTGCGGGGCCCCAGTTCCCCATCCAGCGGACACCCCCAAGGGCTCCCCCGTCTCCGAGCCTTCCTGGAACGGAAGGACAGGCTGGCCCCTCAGAGAGCCCCGTTTTCTAACAAGACGAATGGAGCTGCTTCCCCCGCCGCTGTCCGGGAAGAGTTATGCTCCGGTTCTGTCTGCGAAGACCCATTCATCACCGGTGACACCAGGCGGCTGTCTGCGCGCCCCCGGGGGAGCGGCTCTCCGCAGAAGGCAGGCCGCTCGGACGTTATTGTTAAGAGGGACATGAAGATGAATGCGTGTCCGGGAGCAGCGCAGGGCTTTCCTGACAGACGGGCAGAGAGCAATTAGCCCTGGCCTCGGACGCCTCTTCTCAGGCCCACAGAGGGGGTGACGCAGGCCTATGGCCAAGGCCCATTGAATGAGGAGGTCCCCTGACCATTTCCTCTCAGGTGCTTAAAAAAACAAAAAAGGAAATAAGAAAAAGCGGGGAGCATGAACCGAGTGCGTGCACCCACGCTCCCACGCTGACATGCACACAGAGGTGGGAGAACCCCCAACTTGGAAGCTCCAGCTCCCTTCCATGGAAGACGGCCAGGAAGACGGATCCTCTCGACTGTTTGCACTTGTAAACGCCCCCGTGAACTTGAGCGCCTGGAAGCGCAAGACTGTGCCTGTCTACGCCCCATTCACTACCCTTTTAGGGACAGGGAGCTGGCCGGGCCCCAAGTGCTGTTGCCATGGTTATACTTGGGGAAAATATTCCCCAAGCAGAGCCAACTTTTACTTTTATTTCTTCAGGAGGTTTCAGAAGAGGGAGGAGGGTCCAGGTTGCCTCCAACTCCAGACACCACCAGAGGGACCTACTCAAACAGGTGGTGGAAAGCAAGAGGCCAGTATCCGGTCCACCCCTGAGTCCTCCATCGCAGAGACAGCCTCTGCCACACCCTCACTTCCTGTTTCTTCTCAGCACTAGAACCCCGAGGTCAGCTGGCACATGGCCACCTGGCGCAAGTACTTAGGACACATCCCAATCGTTCCGGTCCCAAACCTGGTCCTGGATCCAGGTTTTGGTTGACGGAAGAGGTGATCAACTCGCAACTTCCGGGAAAGGGAAAGAGTTGCTTGCTGTTTATTCTCTCTTTTCCTCCCCTCTGTGGCTCCTGCTGTCCGGGTCACAGGTCTCACTACTTCAGGCGATGGGACAAAATCCCAGGTGAGGACACTGCAAGGGAGGGAGGGGACAGGAGGAGCGGGGCTGCCCAGCAGCCCAGGACCGCTTCCCTCTAGCCGTGACTCACATAAGAAAACAGTAAACACTCCCACGGCGAAGCCTCACGGGTTTCTGTTCAAGGCGTCTTGCAGCCTTTTGTGTTGCACCAGCTCTGCACTTGACCATAACGCGTCAGGGCCTCTGCTCACAGGCATGAGCAGGGAAGCCGAATGCGGAGCTCTGGTTCCAATCCTGGCCACGGCCCTTTGTGGCCACGGGAAACTGGGCAAGGGTATGAGCCTTGGTCAACTAAGACTGACCTGTAGAAAAGGAATCAGAGACTCGATCCCCAAAATCTGTGGGGAAGTTTAGACATGGACCTCCCTGGCTCAGTGCCCTGTCTAAGGAACGCCTATGTTCTGTGTTCCCCGTCTTTTCAAGGTCACGTTCATAACCATCTTTTTCACTCAGTGCAGATCCTTACCCCTCTCTGCTTTTGGATCTGTGGCAGGAAACTACTATCTGTGATTTAATGCTCCTTTTAAAACAGAACGCGTCTTTTTCAACGTTCACCTATCATTTCCTCACATGGGCGCTTCCAGCCGGGGTTCCCTTTCCAGCTGTGTGGCTTGGAGAGTTGAGGACCACCACCATCTGGTTGACTTTCCCACTTTAAAGATAAAAAGAACTGAGGCCAGATGTACGGCGATGGATCGGGGCTCTCCTCTCCTGATTTCTGGGTTTACCTCTCTCACTCCTCCTGGGCTCTGTGTCCCCACTCTGTGCCGTGAGCATAATAGAATCACCCCTCCTACAGCTGACACCCCTGTATCAAACGTGGCCCACACTAGGGACCTGACTCCATCGCTGTTAGTTTCTTTCCACATTCCCTCACTTTCAGATCTGGGGGCTTGCTGATGTCCTGAGAGAACCAGCATTCAAATTCCGGGCTCCAGACACACAGCCTGGGGTTCTTCCCTACACGCCGAGCTGCCTTTCTCACGTCTCATCTTTCAGGGACTCCAAGGTGTTTGGGGACAGAGGCATCAACCCGATCTTCCTCTCTCCATGATGAGAAATAGGATTGTCCACACCCTGTATTCTGGCAGGTCCCAAACTTTAGACCGTTGGTCTGTGGCAGTGGTCGGCAAACTCACTAGTCACAACAGAGCCGCAGTTTGAGGAAGGGTGTGAGCTGGGAGCATCGCAGGGTGCAGGCAGCATCCACGGAGCGTATGAGGTTTGCATGGGCATGGCCCTGGTGGCAAGTTAGGCCTAGGGGACCCTACACGTGCACAGTTTAATTGTGGGCTGGGCCTGTAGTGTATGTATAATATGACTGCTCTATATGTCTATTATAATATATATACATGCACTGTATATATTTATATCTTTCACTTATCTATCATCCATCTCTACCCATCTTTATCTCTCTATTTATCCATCTATCTTTCTATCTACCCATCTACCAGCTCAGTCATCTAGCTCTTTGGGGCAGTTCCGTTTTATTTACTGAAACACAGTCTCCTTGTCGGTGAGTTGTAAATGTCAAGCACAAAAAAATCCAAACTCGCAGTAAGAGCTACGTTTGTTGGGGAGCTGGGAGAACAGTATTAATGCGCTCACTGGGGTTCCCTTCTCTGTGGAAACCCCTTTCACGTCCCGCGTGGTTCAGGGTTCGAGTTCTGGAGGAGGCCACATGCAAATGAAGAGACTAGAAAGTATTAATTTGGGAATATTGGAGGGTCAGGCAGGAGACTTCCAATAATGAGAAGACTCCCCTTACTCTGGCCTTGCTCTCCCTTTTACTGAGACTCTGGGACACACCCATAGCCTTTAGGCAGGAAATTCTAAGAACAAAAATACAGAAGACAAACAGAGGTGGAGGCCGCTTCAGGCTTCAGCTAACAATGTCTCCACTAAACAGTGAGTGGTCAGAGCCATTCAGGTTGTTGACCAGCCTTCTGGTCTCCTGTCCACATATTTCTATCAGTGAGACAGTGTCCAGTTTCTGGCACTTCTCTAGTTCTTAATCTCCTCCCCTGTAAAGCTAGGCCTTAGAATCCCACACTTGCTGAGTTCTTGGGACATTTTATCTTTATATTTTTTAAAGCGCGCTTGTCCCCCAAACTGTTCTAGTATCTGTTCAGTGGTTCTCAACCTTTTTTAATGCTGTGACCTTTTAATACAGCTCATGTGGTCTACAGCAGCGGTTCTCAACTTGTGGGTCGAGACCCACAGGTTGAAAACTGCTAGCAAGGTCGCCTAAGACCATCGGAAAACAGATATTTACATGATGATTCATAACAGTAGCAAAATGACAGTTATGAAGTAGCAATGGAAATAATTTTATGACTGGGGGTCACCACCGCATGAGGAGCTGTATTAAAAGGTCACAGCATTAAAAAAAGGTTGAGAACCGCGGTGTTAGATGAAGAACCACTGATGGCTTCAGTGGTGGTTAGATGGCAGATGAATGCAGGAGTGGTGAGAGGCCCAGCCAGCTGCTTGCCATTCTCTTTCTGGGGAGACCCCCAGAAATTCAACAGAGACTTTCCAAGACAGCTGTTGTCCAGAGAATTGAAGGCAGCTTCTTGGTGGGGACAATCTTGAAAGATTCTTTTTGCTTCTCACAGGATTCTGAAGAAACCACCCTAGAGCTACCTGGATTGGAAGTATCTTGTTAAAGTGATCCCTGGTCTCGGTATAAACCCGCCAAAGCATACACCATGAGGAGGGCTTGAGAACACGCACTTCTCAGTGTTGTGATTCTGATACACACGGAATCTGGAAGAAAACTCTTAATCCTGGAGTTTAGCGATCTTGGGCGATTTGAAATCTTTGCCTGGGCTTACCAGAAATCGGTAAAATTTTCCCAGTCATTAAACTGCCAACTTGTGCATTGCCTTTTGTCCACCAGGCCTCCGCTAAATTGATGCAAGCGTTGCAAGATCCAGAAAAGGCCAGCAGGCGGCGCCAGCGGCTCACATATCCCGCACCTGCCTTTTCTTCCTCCAGTTCTCAAATGAATGCAGTTTTCTTTTAAAAGTGGAGAAACAACAAAAACAACCTTCCAGACCGCTTTCCTTAGAAAACTACAAGCAAAACTAAACAAGTGTTTCCGGACAGAATGAAATGTCTCCTCTGATGAATGGCCTCGACACGAGCAGGGTTTTTACGGTGGGTGGTGGCTTAAGACAGAGTGACCCACTTTCTAAGTAGGGCCATCTTCTCCCCTTTCAGTCCCTATTCAGGGGCAGGAGAAAAGCTTTATTTTACGCAAATGCCTGGCGCTGTTCTCTGCATATCAGCCTCAGCAGTGGTGTGGGAATTGACAGCGTGTCATGTTTGAGTACATGCCTGTCTTCTCCAGCCCTGGAATCTTCTTCTATGTTGGAGAGTTTTAGGTATATAAAAATATCTATTACTGTCCAGCCAGAATGGCTTTGTGGTTGAGCATTGACCTACGGACTAGGAGGTCAGGGTTCCATTCCCGGTCAGGGTACATGCCTTGGTTGCGGGCTCAATCCCCAGTGTGTGTGTGTGTGTGTGTGTGTGTGTGTGTGTGTGTGTGTGTGCTGTGTGTAGGGGGGAGAGGGTGGTAGAAGGGAAGAAAAGAGGCAGCTGATCAATGATTCTCTCTCATCATCGATGTTTCTATCTCTCCCTCTCCCTTCTTCTCTGAAGTCAATAAAAATATATTAAAAATATACACTACTATAGAAAAATTAAGATAACAAATAAGTAAAAAAAAAGAATGAAAATCACCATCATTCCTCATACCCAGACAATCATCCTAAACACACGCATACACACATTACAGTCTATGCATATATGGTCATGCTGCCTGCATGCACTTCTCCTGCCTGCTTTCTCATAGAACTGCATGCTGTCACAGCCATGTCAGGGAACCTGCTTCAGCATCATCATGTCTAATAGCTACACAGCATTCTCTCATATGGATGCCCCACCATTATGTTTAACGAATCCCCTGGCCAAGAAAGTCACAGACAATGTAAAAGCCCCTGCGAATGTAATACATGCCCCTGTGACAAGCCATCTCTTATGTCAGTCGCCATGTGCATCCCAGTGGTATGGGTTCTGTTAGAGTTGAACGGACACCTGCAGCGGTTTGCCAGCCTGTGTGTGGGGGTGGGGTGCTTTGAACTGCTGAGAATTTGGGGCAGGGCATGCGCGCTAGTGCGTGTGGGCAGGCCTGTGCAGCTGTAGCTCACTGGACATTCTGGGGGACTAGATTTGCTTTCTTTACCCTGAGTCTCTAAAACAGTGGTTCTCAACCTTTCCAATGCTGAGACTCTAATACAATTCCTCATGTGGTGGTGACCCCCAACCATAACATTATTTCCGTTGCCACTTCATCACTGTCATTTTGCTACTGTTAGTAAATTATAATGTAAATATCTATGTTTTCCGATGGTCCTCAACCTGTGGGTTGTGACCCACAGGCTGAGAACTGCTAGTACTGTCGCCTGGATTGGACCCCAGGCCGATGGTGTTACCGAAGGACAAAAACACCAGGAGGAAAGGGGGAGGCTGCCAGGCCCGGGCTGACTCACCTGCGCGGCTGCTGACTCGAGGCCACGACCTAGGGCGGAACAGAGAAGCCAGGTGAGTGTCAGTCGGCTGCACAGGGCACAGAGCTTCCTGAAATGAGGGGAGGGAGCTCCTCTGGGACCGTTTCACCGGTCAACCTACGGATCCACTTCTCCACGTTTGTATTGTCCTGGGCCCAAAGGGACAGCTCAGGACAGAGAATACAGTGGTACCTCGAGATACGAGTGCCCTAACATACGAGATTTTTGAGATACGAGCCGTCGAGCGAGCGATTTTTGCTTTGAAACACGAGCAACATTTGAGATAGGAGTCATCGCAAAGATCGGCCGGCTGCACACGACCCACCAGTTTAAAGCGACTCAAGCGTCTCATAGTTTCCCACGCCTCAAGGTTACGGAACGAATTAAACTCGGATCTCGAGGTGCCACTGCACAGAGAGTAGAAAAAGACATGCGGCAGAAAACCACCGGCCGCACAGGCAGTGTTTGGGCAAACCTCCTCCTTACAGGTGCCCGTGTGTGGGGGGCTGTGTGCACGCACTCAAGTACACAGATGTAGGAGCACAGCATCCAAGACGGCGCAGGACCCTGAGGCTGACAACGGGTTTGGGATCTTTAACTGTGATTCCCAAACGTGTTTCCAGGCTGTGTGATTTCTGGAGGGGCAGGCAGGGTCTGGCTAGTTCTCACGATCGTGAGCGAGGTGGCAATGTGCATCCGGGCCTGCCTTTTGAACCTCATGGCCGCATATTTCCATAGAGACCCTCCGTCCAGGGCAACGAAGGGGACCCGCATCTGGGCCATCCCACCCCTTGTGCACCTGGCTCTCCAAGGCCTTCCTCCCAGGATGCATCAGGGCCTAGGCCACAGGTGAGAAGGGACCTTCTCCTGGCATCTCACCCCCGCCACATCCATCCTTCCAAACAGCATTGCCTACTGGCTCTGTGCTCCTGTCTGGTTCCCTTACTGACAGTGAGGTTGAACTGCTATGGCGATGATGATAATGTTTCAATGATCCTGGCCATTGCCTGTCCTCTGCGGGAAGCTGTGTGGACAGGTCTTTGCTGGTTTCCCCGGAGGCTCTGGCCACCACGCCGGCCAGGCCCTGGACAGGGTGCTGTCGAGCGCCTGTCCCTGACGTCAGTGAAGATCTGAGCCCCTGAGCCGCCCTGGGGCCACGCCAGGCTCCGGAGGACTTTGCTTCTGCGAGCGCCTCCTCGTTTGTGCCTCTAACGACCCGGCCCTGGCGTCGCGCCTTTCCTCCGAGGCTCCCGAGTGCGTCACTGGAGCAATTAGCTTTGCATCGCAACACACGCGGGTGTAAATATTTATGAGGCCTGGCTGGCGGCGGCGGGGACACGGGGCCCAGAACAGGGGGGCCTGGGAGGCCGGTAACCAGGAGACCTCGGTCCGCGGCCAACCTCCAGCTCCCCCTGCTGCCTCTGTTCACCGTTTTCAAGTCAGAATGGCCCTGCGGGGGTAGCTGCGACTGTCCCAAGTTCCCGGACAAGGAAGGAGGGGGTTCAGAGGGCCTCCCCTGCCTGCCCCCGTTTTACAGAGAGTGGGGGATTGCACCCCAGCCCTGGAATCCTGGCCCCCGCCCCTGTCTTGGCCCTGGCCTGCAGGCAGTGGCCACTCAGACTTGGCAGGAGCCTGCAGCCGGGGGCTCCAAACCCTGGTGGTCATTAGCTCTTGGCCTGCTTCCAAGTGGCCTGGTGGTGCAGAAATTCACAGCAAGCCCGCCAGCCGGGCGCCGGCCGTTCACGGGGGGTCGGAGGTCCTGACACTTTCAACACGGGGCCTGTTTTGGGACGTGGCATCTTTGATGAAGCCACAGAGACACCCCAACGACTTGCAACTCACGCAGGAGAAACTGAAGGCGTGTGTTTCCTTCCCACTGGGCCGTGAGCTTGATACAACTCTGGCCGAGGGCGTACGGGCCTGCACAGGGGTCTGGGAGACCATGCCCGCTCTCCCAGACTCTGGGGGTACCCAGCTTTAAGTCAGGATCCCGTCTTGTTTTTTTTTTTTTTTTAATACATTTTATTGATTATTTACAGAGAGGAAGGGAGAGAGATAGAAAGCCAGAAACATCAATGAGAGAGAGACACCCATCAGCCGCCTCCTGCACGCCCCACACTGGAGATGTGCCCACAACCAAGGTACATGCCCTTGACCAGAATCAAACCTGGGACCTTTCAGTCCGCAGGCCGACGCTCTATCCTCTGAGCCAAACTGGTCTCGGCCCCCTCTTGTTTCTTATCTCCCCTGGTGTGTGGAGTCAAAGACTTTTATGTTCCAAAGCACCTTGCAGGGAATGTGGCCCATTCGCTGTCCTAAGTTTTAGGCTCTGGGAGGCAGAAGTGGGATCTTTTGACCCCTAAAGGGGTGGCTCTGAGGGGCCATGGGTCCATAGGAGGCCGGGCTGGGCTCCCCACAATGCAGAGGCAGCTGAGGCGCAGAGAAGGAAGCACCTTCCCCAAGGCAGGACGGGGAGCGCCAGGCGGAACGGGATTTGATGGACTCCAAATCCCTGGCTATTGACAAGCCTCCAGCAAGCAGGGCCTTTGACCGCAGGCTCTGCGTCTGCATCTGGGAGATGCCGATTGTCAGGGCGCCTGGAAGTGCCTTATCTGACCCCCTCGGCCATCCGCCCCGCCGGGTCCCACAGCCACCGCGCTCCCGCATGCACAGGGAGTCCCCCAGGACCTGCACCCCAGGGCTCTCTGTGCCTCATGCCAGCTCAGTGAAGTAGCAGAGGCAGCAGAGGCAGGGAAGGCGGGGTGATTCCTCGGAGCCCACAGAGGGGGGGGGGGGGAGTAGGGGCTGAGGTGCAACCCTGGTTCTGGGGAGGTCCACCTCTGAGTCTGGAGAGGACAGCAGGCGGGGGAGGCCTCCTGGACTTGGGTCCTGTCTGGTGGAGGGAGGGAGGGCAGCTGCCACGCTCTCTGAAAAGACGCCTGTGTTCACACCCTCCGCAGCCCCGCAGGCCAGGCCATTCAGGAGAGGTGCTGCCAGCAGACCCCCTGAAGATAGGCTGTGTTTTCCCTGGTCCCCAGCGAGCCCACGTGCTAGCCGCTGCCCGTGCCCTGGAGTGCCAGGGATGCGCTCTGACTTCTGTCCTTGGCAGCATCCATAATGTGCGGGCCACGCTGGACTGAGTTAAAGCTCCCCCCACCCGCTGCCTCCCCTGCGGGCCTGAGGGAGGCAGGTCTTCCTCCGTGTCCCGGGCATCCGCCTGTTGGTGGGGAGATCGCGGAATGGAAGGTAACAAAGCAGACCTCAGAGGTCGGTGGCTTTCAATAGCCAGGGCTCCTTACACATCAAGACTTTTAATTTCTGAATTACTGAAATTTTTTTTTACTGTTTCTTAGGAGCTTACTATGTCTGATCATTCCCTGTTTTTAAAGGGCACTAAATGGAACCCCTTTCTCTTCCTCCCTCCCCTTGCTGCCCAGGGGAACTGGCTCCGAGGAAGAGGCAGCTCGGGGTTTGCTCATCCAGGAGCCCCGTCAGGAAGGTGTGTTGTCCTAGC
Source organism: Lasiurus borealis (assembly GCA_004026805.1). NCBI lineage: Eukaryota > Metazoa > Chordata > Mammalia > Chiroptera > Vespertilionidae > Lasiurus > Lasiurus borealis. Next base: position 50,639 of record PVJN01007520.1, on the reverse strand, counting down.
TCCATAGAGACGGGATTTGTCTTGTCTCCAGGGTCCTGCTCCCGGCCCAGGGACTAATTCCTCCTCGCCACCTGACTCTGCTGTATGTGGGTCCCTCTGGGTCTCCCCAGACCCCATGCAGGCCCAGCACGCGCCAGCAGCCCCCCCAGGAATCGGCCAGGGTGACTTCACCAGCAGCTCCCTTCCTCGCCCCTCTCGGGGCCTCCCAGGTGAACAGGGTGGGGGGAGGGTTTGGCTCACTGCTCCCCTGAAAGAATATTCATCCATCCTGCCTGACATGAGAAGAGCACTGTAGAACATGTGGAAGATAGTGGGTTCTTGAGAGTTTGCTAAACTCAGTGTTTTTTTTTTTTTTAAATATATTTCATTGATTTTTTACAGAGAGGAAGGGAGAGGGATAGACAGTTAGAAACATCAATTTGAGAGACATTGATCAGCTGCCTCTTGCACGCCCCCTACTGGAGATGTGCCCGCAACCAAGGTACATGCCCTTGACCGAATCGAACCTGGGACCATTCAGTCCACAGGCTGACGCTCTATCCACTGAGCCAAACCGGTTTTGGCTAAACTCAGTTTTAATGTAAGTCCATTCCCTCTTCTCTGTGGTTGAATGTGCCAAAAGTCCCTTCACCCAGCCCTTCTGGCGATTCCAGGGGGCGGTATCGGCGTATGGATTTAGGGCATCATGGGGTGCTGGCACCCATGGGACCAGGAATTAAGCCTTTTGCTTTGCCCTGGCCAGTTCGGCTCAGTAGATAGAGTGTCTGCCTGTGGACTGAAGAGTCCCAGGTTCACTTCTGGTCGAGGGCACATGCCCGGATTGCGGGCTCGAGGCAGCCGATCACTGATTCTCTCTCATCATTGCTGTTTCTCTCTCTCCCACTCCCTTCCTCTCTGGAATCAATAAAAGAAATACATAAGAAGTCTCTCTCTATATATGACACCTTTCGCTTTGCAGGGCAGGTGGAGGCCCGGTGCGTCCCTGAGGACTTCTCTGTGGCATCCCTTCACACTGGCCTGAGGGCAGAGTCCACCCCCTTCCTGTCCACCACCCTCCGGGAGGGAGTGGGGCTAGCAGCAGGGAGCTATGGGAAATGGTGGTGCCGGGAGGAGGGAGAGAAGGGGTACTCTCAGAGGGCAGCGTGCACATTGGCCGGGAGGTGGCTAGGGATGCTCAGGGCTGCAGCTCAGAAAGGCATGTAGAAGCTGCTGCGATGCCCTGAAGAGGGCAGGCTGGGCCAGGACAGGCTCAGGAAGAAGCAGTGACGTCTCCACGGGGACAAGGAGTGTGACCACCACAGACCTCCCCCGGCCATCTGGCATCTGGGCAACGGAACCACGCTCACACAAGCAGAGCAGAGTACAGCGCCATCTCTCAAACTCCCTGCCCGGGCCCCACTCCTAGAGGGAGACCAGGTGCCTATTACAGTGCCTGGGACGTGGCCTGTACATGAAAACGTGGCGGCTGAGTGTGAATGAGTGAGTGAAGGGAGGCACACCTCTCCAGGGCAGCATGGATAAGAGGGACATAGCAAGAGTAAGACCACCTCCGCTCAACCCAGGCTTGTCCCAACACGGCCTGCGGTCCACACACAGCAGGAACCCGCTCCACATCCTGTGTAGACACCCCTGCAATGGGTTCTCTTGTTTTTAGTGACATACACAAGATGGGAGAGTGTCTCCCCAGCCTGTACTCCAAGCGTGTCAAACTCAGAGGCTAACATGGGCCAAATAAACAAGGCATGCGGCTCGCGGGCCAGGAGTTTGACATGCTTGCTATACTCCTTTGAGGCAGATGAAATTCACATGGCGGTGGAGCCGGGTCAAAGCTCCTTTTTCATCAATGAAAACTGGGCTCATGCTTGGTAAGAAGAAGCCTCCCTCCTTTCAACAATCTCCTTTTTAACATTCTATTTATTTAATCAATATTTGGCCCTGGCCGGGTGGCTCAGTTGGTTGAAGTGCTGTCCCATTCACCAAAAGGTTGCAGGTTCGATTCCCAGGCAGGACACATACCTGATTGGTTGTGGGTTTTGTCCCTGGTCAGGGGCATACAGGAGGCAACCGGATAGATGTTTCTCTCTTACCTTGATGTTTTTCTCTTTCTCTCTTTCTCAAACCAGTAAAACACATCCTCCTATGAGAATTAAAAACAATTTGGCGAATTAAATACAATCCTCTGAAGGGTCCTGGGAAAAATGCTGGAAGTGTCTGGTAGCATCCAGAAGTATAAAAAGCTCACAACTCCAAAGCCCCCTTAGCTGGGGGAGGCCCCTCCCACGTCCTCAGGATCCTGTCCTGCTGGGCCCTGAACTGTCCCTCCCTGGAGCCCCTATAGAACTTCCTGCTCCAGAGACATACTCAGTTTAGTTGAGAGGAGTGTATACCTATCTGCCTCTTATTGAAATCTCATCGTTTTAAAGCTACTTCACGGCACTGTCATGAGGATTAAACATCAACATGCCTTTGGCGGTGACTGGTGCAGAGCATGGGACAGAAGAGGTGCTCCAGTCAAGATGAGACATGGCCTGCTCCCCACATGAGGCCTTCATTCAACTGTTTTTAAAATTCTTTTATTGATTTCAGAGAGGAAGGGAGAGGGAGTGAGAGAGAAACATCAATGAGGAGAGAGAATCATTGATCTTTTGCCTCCCACACGTCCCACACTGGGGATCGAGCCCGCAACCCGAGCCTGTGCCCTGACCAGGAATCGAACTGTGACCTCCTGGTTCATTAGTTGAAGCTCAACCCCTGCGCCACGCCTGCTGGGCCTGCTTATTATTTTTCAAATACCTTCTCTAAAATCCACGCCCTGCTGGCATGGAAACAGGCTTGGGTGGGGGAGGTGGCCCAGCCAGGGTGCGGGTCGGCGGGCATTTCAATCCAGCTCCCATGAGCCCGCAGCTCTGCCCACCGGCAGCCCCCCTCCCCGACCTTCGCTACCATCACACGCTGATAATGATCATTCGTATGGAGAACGGGAACCTCGGCTCCCTAGTTATTCAAGTTAGACCATAGACCCAAATATATAGTTTTCAGACATTTTGATTTGATTTATCTATCTCAAAACTAATTTATATTCATACGATACTTTCATTATAAAATATGCCGCGGTACAGAGATTTGTATGGATGTGGGGGATTTTTTTTTTCTTGCTTGAGTTTATAAATGGCTTGGAACAGGTTGCAGAAACATCGTCTGCTGCTCTTTTTAATATATCTTGAGTGTGCTGTGACACATCCCGAAATAATTTGCTTCAGGGAGAAAAAAAAAAAAGCGCCGCTCTCTCTTTTTCCTCCCCAACGTGAGTGTAAATATCACTTTGATGTCTGTAATTGCCACAACCATCTCCATCTGAAGGAAGGCTTCTAGCCTTCCATCTCCCATCGTTCACTATTGTCAAGAAATGAGAAAAATGGACGTAAAATGCATTATTTAAATGGATTTAATGTAAACATTGGAGAAGTCTGAGAACAGCCACAAATTTCCCTTGGCTTAATGTGGTCTGAAAATATTTCACGTGTCCCGTCTTGCAGACATTCCCTCCCTCTGCCTAGGAGAGCGACTTCTCCCCGTCAATCCTCAGGCCCTGGGAAGGTTCTTTGTGCCCAGCACATAGTAGGACTGAACGCGTGTCTGGTGATTGCTCTGAGCTGAAGTAGATTAGGATTCCAGGACTGGTCAGGCACATGGAGACCCCCAGGCACCTCTGAGCAGAGGGACTGCTCTTGCAGGGCGTGGTGAGGGGGCTCTGTGCAGGCACCGGGAGACCTGCACTCACTCTGAGCAGTGGATGCTGCCCAGACACTGGTCTCCAGCAGAGCTGGACCTGACTTCAGGATCTGTCTCCTGTCCGTGGTTTCATCACGTTCGTCCCCATTTTGAGCTGGAATTTGGCTGTGAACTTGGCCTGTCCCACCCATGAGCCATCATCTAAATCATTCATCGGTTGGGGAATGGAAGGGTTCCTCTCAGTGGTGTCTCTTGGGCTTTTTGGTACCTCGGGTGGGTGATGGAAATAGTCCTGGGGGTCTTCTCAGCCTACACCTGCATCACAAACATGGCCTACACCTGCATCACACACACGACCTACACCTTCATCACACACGTGCTGGCAGGCCAGCCACATCAAGTTCCTTTCCCTTCATGTCACCTTGAAGGTCACCACCAACAATGCTGTCCAATCACATTGACTGTCTGTATGTGTGTGTGTGTGTGTGTGTGTGTGTGTGTGTGTGTAAAAGAGAGAGAGAGAAATAGAGATAGAGATGGCCAGCTTCATTGTCACAGAATGAAATCCTTCACTCCTCTATTAATCAACAAGAAAATATTCTCACCTATTTTTCAGCAGAGTGAAGTTCTGGAATTTCAGATCACCGGGTCCTTCTGTCATGGCTCTTCTATTGCCCCTGGGATGGAAGGAAATAGGTCATAGTCAGGAAGCAGTAAGAAGCTGGGATAAACAAATTAAGTGCTTTCATTCACAGAAACAACCACCTAGTCAGATTTCAATATGTAACAGCTCACACATATTTCCAAATTTGTCTTTGCATTTTCAGTAGGGCTGAAAAAAATCAGTGTTTTAAGGAATTCAATTGCTTTGAATTATTACTTTTTTTTTTTTAACATAGGAGCTTTAATTTTCAAGGGGAAGCTGCATAGGATAGAAGAGGTGCTCCAGTCAAGGTGAGGACATGGCCTGCTCCCCACATCAGCAGGGTCACTGTGGGAGACCCCCCCACCTGACCTCTATGAGTCTCCATGATGTTGCTCTGTGAAATGAAGAGCATCTTACCTTCACCATATGGTCAAACAAGGACAGTGCCTGTGGGCCAAGGAATGTTCTAGATGCTTTCCTATGTTAGCTGAATTTGACCCCAGGCTAGCAAACATCATTGGTGTAGGAAGGCAGACTATTTGACAATAGTAACTTGGATTCAAACAATATGTATTGAACTCCTATATAATGTAGATACTTTGCTGGGGCATTTTCTATGAAGAGATTAAATTATTTTAAGTCCAATTGATTTGTTGAAATTCATTAGGGCATGCATTATCGCAGACTATCACTATTATGCACCTTGTCTAACGAGCCAAGCAGAATATATTTCCTGTTCTTTTATAGGTGTTTCATGAGCTTTTTACTGAAGAGACTGTCCTCCCTTGACCTGGTTAGTGCCTCTGACTAATTGTCCTACCAACTTTCTCCACTTGGGCCAAACTTGCCTGCTCTTGAACTATCTCTACTTCCTCCCCCAGACTCCTGCAGGCACTGTGTTCTCTTTCTCAAATACCCGTTGTCCTGCCTCTTTCTCATGCTCTGAGCTCAGCTAAGGGCCGCATTCTCGGAGAAACCTTCCCTGAGTGGGAGACCAGGTCCACCCAGCTCTCCTCTGAATTGAAATTTCACTTTTGTTCAAATTGTAGCTGTAACATATCTGATAAGACTTCCAATCTCTCCTCCCGATGAGGGCAGAGATTTGCAGGGATTGGCCTTCCCAGGGCCTGGGTCAGTGCCTGGCCCACAGTGGGCCCTCAGTGGACATGCATGACTGTTCATCTGAATAGCGGGCTTCAGGAACTGCTTAGTGAGAGCCTAAGACTCTCCATCCAGGATTTGTGTGCAGACTGTGGACTGCAATGGGATGAAGAGAAAACTGAGTGAGTTGTTGTGCTATATTTTGTCATTGTAAACTGACCATATAGAAAGATCTCATTTTACTTTTTAATTATTTCATGATTTCAAAATTATTTCTTCATTGTATTATTTCATTTTTTTATCCAGATAGAATTTGATTCATAAATCTATAGCTACACTCTGATTCTCCTCTAAGTCCTAGACATGAGCATCCAATTGTCTTCTGGGCCTTTCTAATTGGTTACCCTCCAGTGGAACCAGGCCCTTTCACCAGTGAGTGGCTCCATTGCTCACTTGGTTTCCAAACCAGCAACCAGGGCATCTCGCCCCCACATCACTGCTAGACCCTAACAACAGATCCCCAAATGTCTCTCATTCTGTCCCTCCTTCTTCACTGCTGTGAGCATTGATCACTGTTAGTTCGGTCCTCATGTTTTCCAGCCTGGCTCTGGGTCCTCTATTTTAGGGTTTCTGTTGAGGCTGTAATCAAGGTGTCGGCCAAGGTTGGGGTCTCATCTGAAAGCTCAGCAGGGGAAGGACTGATTCTGAGGATACTTGGTTGTTGATAGGATTCACATTCTTGGGGCTTGTTGGACTGAGAGCTTCAGTTCTTTGCTGTCTGAACACAGAGGCTGCCCTGTGTTCCTTGTCACATGGGCCTCCCTAACATGGCCACTTGCTTCATCAAAATGTGCACACCAAGGAGACAAGGGGAAAGTTACAATTTTACGGAATGCAATGATGGAAGTGACAGCCCGTCAATTTTGCCATGTCCTGTTGTTTAGGAGCAGTCTCAGGCTTGCTCACAACTAGGGGAGGATATTACACAGGGAGCCGCACAAGCACCAGGAGACGAGATAATTGGGGGCCACACATATAGTCACACACTCACCGTGGAAGTTTGAGTCGAGAGGACTCTTATAACATCCAGAAGGCATTTTTTTTTTCCAAATTTACAAACCAAATCAGCCAGAATCTTTCTGCAGCCTACTTTCTAAACTTCTATGACTCTTGCAAATGTCAGGCCAATTTCTGAAAGTTTTCCAGCTAATTCAGGAAGACTCCAGCAAATACCAGAATTAACTGGTTCTCCCAACTCTTGCCCCGGAGAGGCCATTATAATCATTTTGGCAGCTGAATGCTGTACCTCTAACTCCCTTAAAATAGTCCCCACATCAGTTGTCACAAACAACTTCTCCAAGTGATTGACACCTATTTAGTTTATTTTATTTGGTCCCTAAGCGGTAAAGGTGGTTATATTCCTGTACACAGCTTTTTTTAAACTCAGGAAATGCTTAGCACACTCCCTGTACACCTGAGCAAAGCTCCATTTCTTGGGGATTTGACGCATAATAGCCTGGATACCGGACATTTTTTATGTGTTTGCCCTGCGGAACCCAGAAAAATGGAAGGACATACGTGGCCTTCTTTGCCTTACAGATTTTTTAAAAAAGTTTGAATTTGAATATATTCACATATGGTTTTTTTTCTGTCAAGTTCATAATGCCCAACCATTTACTCCCTATGTCTGACATTTTTTACATTTGCTAACCGGCCCCTGAAAGTTTGAGCTGATGACTCGTTCCCGAGGAACTCAGTACTGAGGGGGCCACAATGAGATGTTTTCATTGACACCCATCACCCATTCGCACCTTGGTGATGGTTAACTCTTATGTGTCACCGTGGAGACGCTGTAGTGTCCAGGGGTTTTGGGGGACAGCCTGTTTTTCCTAAGTCTCCAGCCCCATCCTGGACCCCTTCCATTCTGTATCCTCTTCAAAGCCTCTGAAAGGCTGTCTCTGGTCATGGGAACCAAGTCCTCGGACTGGAGTCCCTCACTGACCCTTGAAGTTGGGAGGCAGAGCCTGGTGCCAGCCTCAAATCAAAGGGCTAGTGAGTAGCTGCCATGTGCTGGATATGGTATTAGGACTAGAGACACAGGAGGAAAAGACAGAGAAGATGGCAGCCGTGTGAGAGGGAACCACATGGGGTGGATCCCCTCTGTCACAGCTGCTACTACTGCTGCTTCTTCTCCTTCTTAATATATTTTTATTGATTTCAGAGATGAAGGGAGAGGGAAAGAGAGATAGAAACATCAATGGTAAGAGAGAATCATTGACCGGCTGCCTCCTGCATATTCCCTACTGGGGATCAAGCCTGCAAATTTGGGCATGTGGCCTGACTGGAAATGGAACCATGACCTCCTGGTTCAGAGGTCAACACTCAATCACTGAGCCTCACTGGGCGGGCACCTTGTCACATGCTCTCTCCTCAGTGTCCTACCTTTGTTTACTCCCGATTTGAATGGCTGCCCAGTTTCAGGCCCATCCACCTGGCCCGAGTCTGATGTTCCCATGGGCATAGCTCCAATGGCTGCCTGTTGGATCTACACTTGGCCGGAAGGTGGCCCCTTATTGACCCCCTACCCCCATTGTCCCCCAGGTCCCTCCTCCGGCTTTTCCAGACTCAGAGAGAGGCCCAGCTGCTCTCTAGAAATGGATCCAGGGTTGCTACCTGCACAGTCACCCATGGTGCGCACATGTCCCACTAACTCTGAGGTCCTGTCTCTCCCCTCCATGGAAGGGCAGCCTAGGAAAGGTATGTGAGGAGGAGGCAGAGGCAGGAACCTCCGGGAATGGCTCATTCTGGCTTATGGAGGCAGAACATGGATCCAGAACACATCAGAATAGACAGGCTTGGCCCCAGGGCTGCAGATGCAGAGTGGAGGGTGGAGTCTGGATTTAGCTTCTTCCTTTGGCAGAGCTAGAGCTTTAAGGATCCTCAGAGCTCGGAGCGCAGTGTAAAGATCCACGTCCGCTGCCAGAACCCGTTCATTTTATAGATGAGAAAACCGCCGCCTGGAGAAGTGGGAGGACTGACCGGGCACACTGGCTCCGTGCCCGGGGCCGGAGGTCCTGCCACTCAGCCTGGGCTTCCCCAGAGCCAGGCTACGGATTCAGCCTTTTCATCGCCTTCTGAATAAGCTCTCCTGCTTCTTTGTGATCTTCTTGAGGAGAGAAGGAAAATGATAGTCTAATTCAAGAAGCAAGAGAGTAATCCGAGTCCTTTAGGTTTCCAGAAATCGCATAGAGCTTCTTTCCTCCTTTTTTTTTTTTTAATACATTTTATTGATTTTTTTTTTTCAGAGAGGAAGGGAGAGAGATAGAAAGTCAGAAACATCGATGAGAGAGAGACATCGATCAGCCGCCTCCTGCACGCCCCACACTGGAGATGTGCCTGCAAGCAAGGTACACGCCCCCGACCGGAATCAAACCTGGGACCTTTCAGTCCACAGGCCGACGCTCTATCCACTGAGCCAAATTGGTCTCGGCTTCTTTCCTCTTTTTATATTCCTGCTTTATTCCGTGTTACACGTAGACCACACTCTAATTTGACGTCTACATCCACTACAAAGTGATCGCCCCCAAAGTCCAGTTACTCTCCACCACCATGCTTTCCTCTTTGTCTTGTTTTTTGTTTTGTTTGTTTGTTTAAAATTTCATTCAGCCAAAGAAAAAAAAATGAATCCCCTACCTCTCCCCCACAAAACATAGAAGCCTCCCATTTGATCTTTTCAAATGCTTTCTTTTCTCTGCCTTAACTCTCAGGGGAATGCATCTTCTCAGAGGCCATCAATGCACATAATGAGCAAACACAATACCCACAGCGAGTCACCCAGTTAATGGGCCCATGAATGGGCTGGTTGTGGAATTTAATTGATAGATGGTCACGCCTGAAAGACTCTGGAAGCCTGGTAGAAGATGACAGGAAAAAAGCAATGTATGTATTTTTAAGAGCACTCACTCTCAAACAGAAGCTTGGGTTGTGTTGGGTGGGTGCACATTCAGGGAAAACCCAGGCGGGAAGGGACAGGGGGTCCCCTCTGTGGTCTGCAGGGACCCAGGGAGGGGCCTCAGGCGTAGATGCAGGGGGCTCCCAGTGTATGAGCCCCGAGACGATATCCTTTCCTCCACCTCCAGGTCCCACACTTCCTGCCTCCAGAGGTCCCAGGAAAGGGAGGGGGTCAGGGCAGGGCAGGGAGTTGAGAGGAGGGGTGGGCCTGCAATGGGCCAGTCGCTGGGTTCAGCTCCCCATCTCCCCCCTGGGAATGTCTGCAGCATCAGCAGGAGTGTGTTCACTTCCATCCACTTCCTCCCACCCGTCTTCCATGTTGCAGCCGCCATCCTCATCCTGTTATTTTATTTTTTAAAACTATGTTTTCTATTGATTTCAGAGAAGGTGAGAGGGTGAGAGAGAGAGAAACATCAATGAGAATCATTGATTGGCTGCCTCCTGCATGTTTTCTACGGAGGATGGAGCCCACAACCCCGGGCATGTGCCCTGACTGGGAATCAAACCATGACCTTCTGGTTCATGGGTCAATGCTCAACCACAGAGCTATACCGGCTGGGCCCAGTCCTCCTTCTAAAATCCAGTGTTTCTATGGCCTGCAGCTATAGTCCATGTCCTGCACATGGCCCACAGGCTGTCCATGGTCTGGTCCCTCTCCTCCCCGCCTCCCTGGTCCCTTCTTTACGGCCCCCAGTTTGCATTTCAATGGCAGCCATTGGGAGTAAATGGCCTGGCCTGGGAAGGACCTGGTCCCTCAGATTTGTGTCTGTAAGTAGACACAAAAGGCAGCATAGTATTAGCCCCTACTTTCCAGAATTTCTACGATGCAGAGGTCCACAGATTAGCACCCACACAAGCCTTTTCATTCCACATCATCTTGCTTTTGCCTCTCAGCAATGGAAGATGGAGAGGCCCCAAGAATCCTGCCCGAGTCCTCATTGAAAAAATACACTAGTCTATTTCTGTATTCCCAGCTCTTAGAGCAGGCCCTGCCACAGGAAGGCTTCCACACAGAGGTGACGAGATAGAGCGGAAATTGAGCACCAGATCTGTCCGACACCATGGTCTGAGGAGGAAGCGTGAGTCTGAAATCAGTCTCTAGAACTAGGGGTCATGGACAGAGCAACCTAATGTCTCACTGGGTGTTGACACTCTTCTCAGTTACAGTGGTACCTCGAGATACGAGTTCAATTCGTTCTGTAACCTTGAGGCATGGGAAACTATGAGATGCTTGAGTCTCGGTAAACTGGTGGGTCGTGTGCAGCCGGCCGATCTGCGCGATTACTCCTATCTCAACTGTTGCTCGTATTTCAAAGCAAAAATCGCTCGCTCGAAGGCTCGTATCTCAAAAATCTCGTAGGTTAGGGCACTCGTATCTCGAGGTACCACTGTATTCCTGTGGATGCATTATACCTTACAGATGGAGGAAAGGAACCCAGACAGGCCAGGTCCACTGCCTGTGCCACACAGCTAAGTGCAGGAGCCAGGAGCCACTATCAGGCGCATCTTTTCACTGCATCCTGGTGGGTGTCATGGAAACGGAGAGTGGCCAAGATCCCAGGCTTATCCACTGTCCTTGGGACCCAGCTACTCTCCCACTATGATGTGTTCTGAGCCACAGCAGAACTATCTTAGCGTGTTGTTTAGCGACACTGGCTTGCAAAGCAGTTACCAAAAAATAAAATAAAACAAAAAATCCAACCCGTAGATCTAATCATTTCAACACACCCCTCCTCTGTGCTCCCAGGGACTCGGTAGCAGCATCACTAGACCCTGGGGTGTTGGGATGGTGCTATATTTTGTGAACGCTGTGAGAACTGAATGAGATGATGTGTGCAAAATGCTGAGAACCGTGCTTGGAACGAACGAACGGAGTTCTCCATAAATATCTGCGCTGGAAATCTTAATCACAATTAATGCAACAACACATTTCCCCACTCCGAGCTCATAGCGCGGGCCAGGAGTTGTGCTCGGTGGTCGGGGGGCATCACGGAACAAAGCAGAGATTCTTGCCGGGAATAAGACAGAAGAGGAGCTTGGTCCTTGGGGAGGGGAAGGCCGGCCATCACAATCAGCAGAGAGGCGTGTGGGCAGGAGGCTGGTCCAGGGGCCTGGCCGAGCAGGTGACAGCCGGGAGAGGGCACTGTGGGTCAGCTGTGGAGCATCTGCAGCAAGAGCACACGGGCCCGGGGACTGAGGGGGTTGGGGGTGGCTGGTGAATGGGGGTGATGGGGGTGGCGAAGCTGGGAAGTAGGAGCTCCTCTGGGGGTTGAGTTAGGGAGACCACGTGGCTGAGCAGCAGTGAGTGCCGGGACAGATTGGGAAGGTGAACCAGGAACTTCCGGAAGAGAGAGAAGAGCTGGTGGGAGAGTCCAGCCGTCACCGGGATGTCCTGGACTCCTCAGAAGCATGAAACTGGGCAAGTCCCGGATGGGGAGACACCCTGCCACTGGTGATATTCCTGGGGGCTCTCTGACTGCCGGTGGAGGACAGAGGGACCTTGGGGGGAAGGCAGGAGCAGGGAGTGTTATAGTAGCCCAGGCAGGCAGGGATGCTTGATGGGACCTGGGACCTCAGGGAGGGGAGTGGCGGAGGGCGGGGGAAGTGTTATTAACCTAGTAACAGTGGCTGAGTCCGAGGCAGTTCCCTCTCCCAGCCCCCAAACCGCCTCAATCTCTGCTTAATGAGGAAACCATGAAAAGCTAAAGAAGATGTGGTGCATGCGCACCATGGGCTATTACTCAACCCCACAAAGGCTGAAATCTTGTCATTTGCCACAATATGGATGGACCTAGAGCAGCGGTTCTCAACCTGTGGGTCGAGACCCCTTTAGGGGTCGAACAATCCTTTCACAGGGGTAGCCTAAGACCATCGGAAAATGCAGATATTTACATCACGATGCATCACAGTAGCAAAATTTCATGGTTGGGGGTCACCACCACATGAGGAACTGTATGCAAGGATCGTGGCCTTAGGAAGGTTGAGAACCACTGCCCTAGAGGATACTATGCTCAGTAAAATAAGTCAGAAAAAGACAAGTACCGTATGCTTGCACTTACATCTTGAATTCAAAAAATAAAACGAGTGAACAAACAACCCAGAGACAGACTCACTGACACAGAGATGAGGCTGACCGTTACAGGCAGCCCACCACCTCATGAAGGTGTGGTCCCTGGACCAGCACATCACCTGTGAGCTGGTTAGAAATGCAGGTCCCCAGGCACCTCCTCAGCCCCGCAGGCCCGGGATCTGCCTTCACAAAGGGGCCCTGGAATCTGTGTGCAGGTCAAGCGGGGCCCGTTTCATGCGGCCTCGGGGGAGTGACTCAGTGCCTCGGGGCTCCACTGTCCCCATTGGCAAAGCGATGCCAACGACATTCCCTTCTCAGGCCTGCTCTGAGCATCAGCGGAGTTCACACCTGAAGAGCCTGGTACCCACGCTGCTCACCAGACATTATGATTGGCTCTGGGTGAGGTAGTGGCAGAGAGAGTGAACGGGGCGGGAGCTGTTATCTGTGTACCTGCCCCAGGTGTGACGCCCCTGAAGGCATGACGGGGAGGACCAGGGTGTGAGCTCACAGTTCCCGAGCAGGTGTACCATCTGGTCACAGTGCCGGTCACTCTGCCAGTCCTCCTGGCAACACCAGGTGGAAGGTACAAAGAAAGAAAATGTATGGCATTCATTTAACGGCTTTACAAAGAAGGACATGAGTCTTGGGGTTAAAATACCTTTCCTGAGGTCAACTGGTACTGGTACAACATTCAGAAAAGTTTGGGGGTGTTTAACAGAGAGTGGGGAATGACGGGGGTCCTCAGTATTGCACCTGCGAGCGGAAGGGGAAGTTGACCCCGGGTCACCGGTGAGCAGGAGCGGCGCAGGCTGTGCAGTAGAGCTGACAGTTCATTTTGAAAGCCAGTTGTTAATTAAACACAGCTGCTGTTAAAAATTAAATTATATAAAATTACAGTGGAATAAATTATATTACAAACAAAGGCAATACGCTCTCAAACGGCATCGCCTCCTAATTATTTTAGTGCATTTTGCTATTTCATCTGCTGTCTGGGTGCTGTTTATGTCTACGGTCTCTGTGTGACAGAAATAGGTGAGTGACTGTGCATTTTTCCCAATTCCACAGCCAGTGACTTCTTACTGGTGTAGAGCGTGGGCATCGTGGGAACATTTACACCACAGGAATTGGCGCATGCTCTGAATCAAGGTGTGATTTGTTTTTGCTTTGTTGATAGGCGAATTTAAGAAGATGATGGAGGGAATGTTAACAAAGCAGATTTAATTGAAAATTGTGTTGTCTTTAGCTGTAACGTTGTGTAGAGCACAAACACGTGAAACATTTTTTCCCAGTATTCAAAGTATTTTCTGATTCAGCCAAGAAGTTGCTCCCATCCTGACATCCATCTGGTAAGGTTCTGGCACACCTCTTTGCTGTTTGATCATGAATGTACAGGAAAATATCAATCACTATTGATGCCAGAACTATATTCATTTGTCAATTGCAACCGTAGGTTGGCTAGGGACGTAAGAGTTCAACAAAAATCAATTAAATCATTTTGCTAGGATCAACAAGCTATATGGAAATTTACAAAACAAGATATGGTATAGTGCATTATTTATAAATTACATAGGATATGTCCTTTATAGCTGTAAAATTTATAACAAACTTGAGTACAAATATATAAAAGTACATACTATATCTACAGCCACTCTATCTATCTATCTATCTATCTACATTCCTCACCTGAGGATATTGTTGCTATTGGTTTTTAGAAAGAGTGTAAGGGAGGACCCTCATCTTTTAACTGGGGGTGGGGGGGAGGAGGCATCATGGACCTGTTTGCCCATTGGGCTGGTAGGCAGGGGTGCCAGCTTCCAACCCAGGCTTTTCTCCCTGGACCCCACTGCTCCCCTGTGCAGCCACGGGCCCCAGGGCCAGCTCGGCCTGGTCTCGGGGAAGTGGCCTCAGAGCCCCAGGCTCACACCTCATACAAAGAGGATCTCTCCGAGGGCCAGGCCATTTGCCCTTCAAATTCGAGGTCTTTCTTTTTCCCTGTGGTTTTCTCAGAATTTTTGTATTTTTCTTTCTTTGCTCAGTTTTGTAATTGCTCTTCAGATTTCAACTCAAGTTGACATTCTAACTACCACGACATCAACATAGATATTCGGGATTCATCACAGTTGACTAATAGATATTTGGGAGATTATTTATATACCTTTTTTCTCTCTGAATTAATGTTAAGCTCCTAAAAGGCAGGGTCTGTTTCTCAGTGGCTCACCGGGATAGGAAAGGCCTAGAGCTGCAGAGTCAGCATGGATGGAACCCTGAGGTGGGGGAGGATTTGAGGCAGCAGGGATGACCCTTCCAGGACAAAAGGCATGGTCTTGGTCTCTGTCTCATCCTCATGAAAGCAGCAGTGCCTGCACCCTCACAGGCTTGGGCAGAGGTGCTTGCCTCCTAGCCAGCGGTCATCGCCAGTGTTAGCCTGGGCTTTAAGGAAAAGCGGGGAGGTGGGCTCACCTTCCCATGACAGCAATCCTGGCTCTGAGGCAACAGTGTCCACCCAGGAAGCCCCTGACAGTTCCAGGTTCCAGGAACCGGAAGTGAACACAGAACAGCAGGGGTGTGGTGCCCTAACACCCAGCTTTGGAAAACTTCAGTGTTTCAGCCAACCTCAGGGGTTTTCCCCGCCCCCCTTTACTGAGCAAGAGGCACTTCCCCTGCTCCCCCAGCTAAGCCAGTGTCTCCCAAGCCTGAGCAGGTTTGGGGGCAACATCTCCCAAAGTGCAGAGCTTATGGGGGGACAGGGCAGCATGCAGTGAGGGGGACAGTGCTCCCATCCAGGAAGGCTTTTTATTAATTGTCACAGCTCTCTGGAGACTTTAGGATTAGAGCCCCCAGGAGGGACGCCCCAAACCCCTCTCCCCCCAAAGCTTCAGCAATATTCCACTTGGACTTTGTAAATAACAGTAACCCCGACTGGTGCTTCTGGACCACCAGCCACCCTGTCCGAGGAGAGAAGGGGAACGGAAGAGCGAAAGGGGAATAGTTGAAGGCTCAGGTCTAGCAACTGGAAAGTTTCCTGTCTCAGTCATTCTCCTCAAAGCCACTCGGTGACAAAGAAATTATTTCTACTTTGTCATGAAGCTCAAACCACAAAGGGTTCTTCCAGCTGTCCTTCAGATGTCACACGGCCAGTGGACACTAGATCCAGGAGTCAACTGGGCTGGCGTCTGAGGTCTTTTTATTTGAACGCTTGACCTCTTTTTGTGAACACAGGGCTAAGGATGCGTGCCACCCATCACAGGTTGAGCTGTGATACTAACGGTGGTTGAAGGCATGGACAGTCCTTGTATATATAGCCTGGCCACCTGACATTGCCACCTGAATGCCTGAGCAGCATATAAATACTAAAATGTTCAAGTCTCCATCTCCCCAGGTGTCCGTGGTTGTATACACGGCACCTTCTTTCACGCAGTTGTGCAATAGGGGAGTCCAGGAGCCATCCTTCACCACCCATTGCCCCCAGACAAAGCATCACCAATCTTGGAGGTTTTCCCCTCTAGAACAGTGGTTCTCAACCTGCAACAGGGGTCAAACAACCCTTTCACAGGGGTCGCCTAAGACCATCAGAAAACACCTATTTCCCATGGTCTTAGGAACCAAGAGGCCGCTCCTTGGTATAGCAAAGTGTAGCCATGTAGTTTACTGTTGTCATATGAAGACTGTTACCCAGGCTATACCATGATTCAAGACAAAAATTTCATTTTTTTGTAATTAGAAATAAATATTTCACAAAATATAATTACATATTGTTTTTGTGATTAATCACTATGCTTTAATTATGTTCAATTTGTAACAACGAAAATACTGCATATCAGATATTTACATTACAGTTCATAACAGTAGCAAGATTACAGTTATGAAGCAGCAATGAAAATAATTTTATGGTTGGGGGTCACCACAATGTGAGCAACTGTATTAAAGGGTTGCGGCATTAGAAAGGTTGAGAACCACTGCTCTAGACTGCCTCTTGGATCTGTCTTCTTCTCTCATCTGACCCCTGCCACACCCTCCATCACCTGTGCCCAGTCCATGAAGGCTACATCCTAAACCTTACAATGGCTCCCTGTGAAGGTACATAGAGGAAGACTGGGCCTTCCGATTTTGCCCTGGCAATCTGCAGAGCATTGCCTGCACATCACAGTGTGCGGCGTTAATTTGGCACAGCTGACCTTTGTAGGACCACTGTGGAATACTTGTTGGCTCGCTGCACGTCCTGTCCCCCTGGGTCCAGCCTAGAGTCTGACAATCACTTTCTTCTCCTGCTGATAAAGGCTATTGATTCACACTGGCCACACTTTTCAAGCACAACAGGTCCTCTGTCTGTCGGCTGGAACACCACCGCCACTGAAAAAGTCATGGCACAGAAGCCATGTGATGTTCATCATTTTTATTCCCCTTTCACAGAAAACAACTACCCATGATCATTTCCACCACGTTCTGCGCTCTCGCTGTTTTTGCACTCATCACACATCATGAACTAAATCGTATTTAAAAACGCTTCTAACTTAGATCCAGATAAGCGAGTACAGCGAGGCCACTCCCAGTAGAAGCACCTGCAACCTGGGCAGTGTTTTCGTTTACAGAATTAAAGCTAAGTTAACAGTTCTTAAGCTGAGGCCTGGGCGTTCTCTTAAGTTGAGAGCATCATTGTTTGTGCTGTTTGGTTAGCACATCTTTGCTAGCAGGTTGTGGTCTCCTCAGAGGATCTGATGAAAAGTGGCATTTCCTGAGGACTTACGTGCAGGGAGACATGTTAACCCTTCACCCTTTAATGCTCCTTCTCTAAATGGGAAGTTTGACTGTCATCACAGGGAAATGAGCTCAGCAATTTGATGGAGACGGCGCGCCTAATCCAGGAATACAGTGGTACCTCGAGATACGAGTTTAATTCATTCCGTAACCTTGAGGTGTGGGAAACTATGAGATGCTCAAGTGGAGGTAAACTGGTGGGTCGTGAACAGCAGGCCGATCCGCATGATTACTCCTATCTCAAATGTTGCTCGTATTTCAAAGCAAAAATCACTCTCTCGACGGCTCATATCTCAAAAATCTCTTATGTTAGGGCACTCGTATCTCGAGGTACCACTGTATTAGGCTCTACAAAGAATTCTCTTTCATCTGGACCACAATGCCCTCTGGAATGTCTACAAGGCCTTGAGGACCCTCATTCTGTCATCTTCCTACTCTGGTTTGACAACTGCTTCCCACCACACCGAGCAGTCGGAACGCGAATGGGCGGAAGATGCATAGACGAGAAGCAGAGAGAATCCACCCCGCACCATGGTGACGGGAGCAGAGTGTCACCGTAAGAAGTGCCAGACAGTATCATGTTTCACATGTAGTACTGGCCTCGTGTCAACTCTCCACTATTGGTAGCGGTTGGGTGCTCTTTCCCAGAAGGTGATGGCTCTGGGCTGTGATTCCCATTGATACGTCAGACAATGGCGGAGATCAGAATCAGGATTCCCATTCTACAGACAAGAAAAATGAGACCCAGAGCAGTGCGATCCCCTTCCCAGATCACACGGGCCGAGCTGAGTCCAGACTGGTGCCCTGCCTTCAGTGTTGGGTGGTACGCCCTCTCCTTGGCCACTCCTGTTTCTTGAAGGCGCCAGATTTCATAGGAGGGATCTGGAGGCCACTAGCACCTCCAGGGAAGGCCTCTAAGAGAAGAGGGGACATAAAATAGAGACCAAAAGAGGAAGACTGAACATTTTCCCGGAAAGAGTGGCCCACAGAAGGCTTCAGATATAGAAAGAAATGCCAGGGACGTCACGTGGGGAGGTGTCTCACCCATTGTCCCCGGGCCAGTGGACAGGTCTAGAGACCCCAGGGTTTCCCCAGCGGCTCCCCATGTACACCAGGCTCTTTGTAACCCGGGGAACGGAGCTGCAGTTAATTAGTTCTATTTACTGCCTTTGCCTGTCATTTCGCTGGCAAGTCAAGCTTGACGCTTCCTACCTGTCCACATTTGATCTCCCGGAAGAGAAAATAGCGCACGGCCCCGATTCTGCCTGCTGGGCCGTGCCGCTCTGCAAATCACGGGGCGTTTTTTCAGCGTTAATTACTCTAAGTACCTTCAGTTGCCTCACCGCTTCTCCGAGGCACTTCTCTATTTCCAGCTTCCCCATCAGACTTGGGTTCTGTGAAATACCTGTCACTGCTCAGCCTTCTGAAGCTTTTTTTTTTCTCGCTCCCATCCAGCGCTCCAGGGAACAATGCGATGTTCCCCTTCAGGTTCATCTGGATTAGTGGAGGTCATCAGAGCTAATGAAGGCTCCGAGAACACACTCGCTGGAAGGGACTGTGCTAAAAGGCGCAGTTAGACCGGGCATTCCTCAGAGAACACATCCCTTTTGTGGCTTGCAGATGGTTTGGTTGGGTTATCATAACCATCTTAAAAGACGAAGACACTGGAAATCTCAGAGGTTAAATATCTTGCCCGAAGGCATATGCCTGGGAGGTGGCAGGATTGTAGTTCAAAGGATGATCTGTTTCTGAAGTTCAAGATCTTTTTTCCAGACTAGCCTGCTCCGAGGAGCATCAGGAATCATGAGAGGCTGTTGCCGGGGGTGAGGGGGTGGTTGCAAAGGGGACACTTGACATTGTCCCTGCTCACAAGATGGAAAAAGATATGTGCAAACCACTAGCGCCCAATCTGTGCCCAAGACCATACCCATGGTATGTGGCATGTGGCCAGGGGAACACAGAGGGCACCTGGGGAGACTTCTCAAGCAGGAATCTGGGTTGAGTTGTGTCCCCCAAGAAGATATGTTGAGTCTTTGCACATGTAATGAAGGTGTAAGATAAGTAGATGCTGAAGGAGGATTGGCCCTTGATCCACTATGAGCAGTGTCCTCACAAGAAGAGGAGAGACACAGGAACAGACCCACAGAGGGGACATTGAGGGTGATGTAGCCGCAAGTCAAGGATTGCCAAGGTTTCAGACTTCCAGCCTCCAGACTGTGAGAGAATGAATTTCTCCGTGTGAAGCCTCCCAACCTTGTGGCGATTTGTCACAGCAGCCCCAGGCAGCTGTATAAACAGATGCCACCATGGGGCAAGAGGTGTGGCTGGAGAGACTACAACACTCAAAAGGCATGGAGACAGCTTCCTCAGCATGCACTGGGTGTGCAGACAGGAGACTGTAGACCATGAGGTCAATGTGCTAGATTGGGACTGAATTTTGAAGGGTGGAGTTTGTCACGCAAGCTTGCAGCTAGACGAGGCTGTGCCATTGTTCCGGACAAAGGGATGTGAGGAGAAGGGAAGGGTGTCCTCATCCCCTGGCCCTCTCTCCCTGTCTCAAACGCCTGCTCCAGGCGTGAGGCTGGGTCCCTGGACCACGGGGTGGAAGGGATCTGCCCTGTAGAAGGGCTCACTTACAACACACTTGGTGCGAACAAAATGATGAACCTGTAGATGGTAGCAACTGACCTTTCTGATGCTGTAACAGACTAGCAAATCCATATTCCTGATGTTGGGGGGCACAGAATCAGAATTCCATGTGGGTCCCACCTCTCTGAAAGACCCTGGAACACATTGGCCATTCCTCCTGTACTCCCCTGAAACCTCTGACTACACAAAGATGTTTCCTTACCACCTCCACAGCTGCTGTGCTCTCTCGAGGATGTGAATCCACTGGGAAAGCTTTCTCTCTCTACAGCGGCTTAGATGTAGGGGACCGTGTAATAGGTAGTAAGTTTTAGAATGATGGGGGCACCACTCATCATTGCTCTGGGAAAACAGTGCAGACTTGGATTGTTTGAGGCGAACGGAGACAGGTGGGGACCCAGCTCAGAGGAGGTTTTGATGCAAAGCGGGTGACATGATGGGAGGAAGTTGGGGGTTAAGGAGTCCAAGAGCTAGTGTCCATGATCTGGCTCTATTAACTGTCAACTCTGGGAATGTGACCAAACCCCTTCACTTGCTGTGGGTCCTGCTGCCCATCTGTAAATTGGGAAGCATGATTACTCCTCATATGACTGTGAAAATGTACGTGAAAGTGGCACATGGACTGTAAGAAGCTGTCATGCTTACTTCATTGTTATCATCCTTGCTATTGACATTGGTGTTGGTATTGACGGGTGTTCCTGGTGAATTACAGTTGGGGTTCCCCGCCTGTCTGTTTGCTAGAATCATCTGGGAAGATTTAGTAAACAAATGCTGGGTTAGTTTGTGGGAACTGCTATAACAGAGAGCCACAAATTGAGTGGCCCAAACAGCAGAAATTTACTTTTTCCGAGTTTTGGATGCTTGACATCAAGGTGTTGGCAGGGTTCTTTCTTCTGAGACCCTTTTTCTTGGCTGATAGATGGCCATCTTCCTCTCCGTCTCCATAGGGTCTCCCCTCTGTCCATCCGTGTCCATGTTACCCTTTGTATGAGGACACCAGTCATATTGGAGGAGGGCCCACTCTCATGACCTTTTTAAAGACCTTCTCCCTAAATACAGTGGCATTTTGAGGGTATGGGGGTTAGCACTCCAACATATGAATTTTGTAGTGGTGGTAATACAGTTCAGTTTGTAATAGATGCTTTCCTTACCCACAGGAATGCTGGTATGTTTCAAGGCCAAACCCGATTGCATTGAACACATTCATAGAATGCTCTTGCTCTGGCGAATTACACTCAGTTCCGGCAAAACAGTCCGGCAGCAGATTTGCACACCGGCCATGCAGTTATCTGTCTTAAGTAGATATCACGCTGTATGTCAACAGTAATTGGAAAGCAAACAGTTTTTTGAAAAGGGGCATGTCCTGAGCACCAGTGAGCCACGCTTACCCACAGAACCAGGCTCTTTCTGGTGCTACTGAGTGGGGTCGCTCGAAAAGGACTGGATAGCTCGGGGTCTCCCGGCCAGCCCTCTCCTGCCGGTGACAGAGAGTGGCTTGGACAGGTGCCCAGTGCCGACACAATGAGTCACACTTTGGCGGTGGCTTTGGCTCATGGTGCAGAGCATTCCCCTGCCCAGCTGGTGCCGCCTGGCAGGGTGGGCCCTGCCGGCCGGGTGGGTGGGGCTGCCTCTCACGCCCTATGGGCAGCTCCCCAGCTCAGGAGCCAGCTGACCTTGAACGTGGCTCTGGGGGATGTAGCGGGATGCCCTCTGAGACTCAGGATACTCATCAATGAAACGAGAGACTTTCTGCATCATGTACTCAATGTTGTCACAGAGAACATGCGAGACCAGGAATGTGTAGGGTCTGGAGCCTCGCTGTCCAGCACAGCAGCCGCGGAATCCTGGGGCGGCTTCAATGAACATGAATTCAGAACAGAAGAGTCGGTTTCTCAGTTGCCCTGGTCACATGTGAAGGTTTCGGGATCTGCACGGGGTAGAAGGTGACATCCTGGATGGTCCAGGTGGAGAGCACTTCCTCCATCCTGAGGTCCTCCTGGATGGGCCACAGGGTTTCCCTGTCTCCTCTCAGGAAGGACACTGTTACCCCGTTTCTCCGAAAGTAAGACATCCCTCGAAAATAAGATCTCTTTCCGTTTTGCCTCTCGTTGTAATATAAGGCATCCCCGAAAATAAGACCTTCCCAATAATAAGGCCTCCCCTGAACATAAGGCCTCCCAGAATATAAGTCCCCCGAAGCTACCGTCAGGCATCTGACTCCTGATTTTAAGGGACCTCACACTGCCTGAATAGCTCGAGATATGAGTTTAATTCGTTCCGTAACCTTGAGGCGTGGGAAACTATGAGACGCTCGAGTCGCGGTAAACTGGTGGCTCATGCGCAGCCGGCCAATCCGCGCGATGACTTGTATCTCAACTATTGCTCGTATTTCAAAGCAAAAATCGCTCGCTCGACGGCTCGTATCTCAAAAATCTCGTATGTTAGGGCACTCGTATCTCAAGGTACCACTGTGATAAGTTTCCTTTTTTTTTGTTCAACAATAAATGTGTACCGTCTTCTTCTTCATGGAAAAACAAGACATCCCCTGAAAATAAGACCTAGCACCTCTTTGGGAGCAAAAATCAATAGTGGACATTGTCTTATTTTCAGGGAAACAGGGTATCAATTCCCAGGTGCAGCATGCAGGGTGCAGCCATGACAAGCTACTTCTCCCACATCCCGAATAGAGTGGGATACTTCTCCCACCTCCAGAACCGCCCAGTTTCTGAGCGCAGGTTCTGTTTCCCTCCACCGCTGACCTCCCCTTCCCAGCTGCATGCGGATTTCCTTCAGAGTCCGCAGCGCTGGCCTCCACAAGGCTACGAGGAAGCTCTTGGCTTCTGGAAGTTCTGCCACGTGGTGGTCCAGGGGCCGGGCCTGGGCCTGGGCAGAGGCAGGACTAGAATTCCTAGAGGAGGTCTGAAAGGTCTCTCTGTCTCCATCTCTCTGTTATACACACACTCACCCCCTCCTGCATCCCAATTCCCCCCTCCTGCTCACTGCTGTGCACCCTTAAACACGCGGCATAAACACCCCGCTTCCACCCTCAGCCAATAGCAACCCTATTGCTCGAGGTCAGGTCAGGTCAGGAGACTCCCCAGCAGGCCCAGCAGGAGCTGCTACTCTTGTCCCTGCTCTTCCTCCTCGGGCTCCTGCTCCCCCAGAACTGTCCTCGGAGCAAGAACTAGAAACAGCGACGCGAAACCGCTCACAGGCAGATGAAAGCAGAGGCAGGCAGCCAGCAGCAAGCGCTCGCCTGGGAGCCTGCGATGCTGGCTTCAGAGGCGGACCTTCGGGGTGGCGTGGAGGGCACAGCAGCTGCCCCTGGAAGTGTGCCCCCCGCCCCCATCAACTCTGAACACATTGGGGCTACTTTTCATGTGGAAAATGAAATCAAATAGCAGATCAAAATGCGTGCTTTTGCCTTGCGTGTCTTCAGCTGCAGGGGAGTAAGATTGCGCGTTCAAACCTGCTTTAGACTCCTAAGTAAAGGGGAACTGGCCTCCTGGCTGGGTGGCAGCTTTGTTGGGGGCCGGTGGCGAAGCTCACAGTGGGGGTTCACAGGCCCTCAGAGGTGATGGGGGACTTGAGCAGCTATAGTGACATTACTGACGTCACTTTTGTTGGAGTGGAAGACTTGGGGGAGGCACAGACGACCCGATGGGTCCTGACGTCGAGATCACTGCCTCAATCTGGTCTGCACGGGGGGCTCAGCCTGAGGTCAGCAGAAGCAGAGTTCCCGTGGATGGGAGGTGAATCTCCTGCAGATGTCATCCCGGCTCCTGAGGATCCCCAGGTCCCTGGGACAGAGGCCAAACCCTGCCACAGCTGTGGAGGGTGTGTGATGAATGATATTCTCTTGTATGTGAGTAATATTCTGTTACCACATTTCCTCTGTCCACTTACCAGTCAGTGGACATGGAGGTGGTTTCCGCATCTTCACGACTGTGACGGGTACTGCAAGTTCTTAGTGGGTGGGTGAATGGTGAAACGAAACTCTCCAACATCCCCCCTGCTCCCCTCCTCCATCTGCTCCAGCCCCATCCAGACACCTGGTGCTGTCCCCTGTCATGGCGCCTAACAGCTAGCGATGGGCATGAAGGCACACGGGAGGGGCGAGGGACGGTGTGTTCATGCCACCGACTCCAGTGCTGGCTGGGGCCTGGCCTGTCATGGAGTCATCGGATGAATTATGCAGATGAATAACATGCCACCAGGGACTCTTACGCCATTGTTCTCGCTCCGCATGCCTCTCGAAATGCCAATGCCTCTCCTTTCTGAGGGTGGAAGCTCATAAATCAGCAAGGTTAAGTGCAGGCGACACAAGTGTGGAAGTCGGATGTAATTGAGTTTACATGCTGAACAGCCTCACTTTGGAGACAACACTATATTTAAGCCTCATGTAATCCTTAGGGTGATCTTGTCACAGAATGGCGGTAACAGGACATACTGGGCACTTTACACATGGCACATAGGTGGACACTCGCACGTGCCCCTGCATAGCCTCCCACATATTATGGTCCTATGTATAGATATCCGTTTTGAAAATTTCACATTCTCACTGCATTTCTGTTAAATTGAATGCTTTCTTTTTCTGGTAGAAGTTAACTGTTATTTGATGTTTAATTTTTTTTTAAATTTTATCTTTAAAGTATTACAGATGTGAATGCTTTCTTTTTTTTTGAAAATAGATTAAAAAATATATTTTATTGATTTTTTACAGAGAGGAAGGGAGAGAGATAGAAAGTCAGAAACATTGGTGAGCAAGAGACATCGATCAGCTGCCTCCTGCACGCCCCACAGTGGAGATGTGCCCGCAACCAAGGTATATGCCCCTGACTGGAATAGAACCTGGGATCTTTCAGTTCGCAGACCGATGCTCTATCCACTAAACCAAACCGGTCTCGGCAAAATAGATTTTTATTGATTTCAGAAAGGGAGAGAGAAAGAGAGAGAAAGAGAGAGAGAGAGAAACATCAATGATGAGAAAGAATCACTGATCAGTCACCTGAACATCCCACACTAGGGATCAAGCCTGCAACCTGGGCACGTGCCCTGACTGGGAATCAAACCGTGACCTCCTAGTTCATAGGTTGATGCGCAACCACTGAGCCACACCTGCTAGGCAAATACTGCCTTAAAGCAGCACACACTTGAAAGCAAATTCGAGGTTGAACTCTGCAAGGTTAAGGTTTACTTTTCAAACCAGAGAGCTTTAGAAGAAGAGACAGTCTGTGCACTTATGTGTCAGCTCGGCAAACAGACCCAAGACGTGAGGTGCAAAGTGCAATGGTCCAATGATCTGCTAAGAGCAGATGTGTCCAAGCAAATTATTTGGTCAAGAAGTTGTTCACTGTCATGAACGGGGACGGCAGACGACAGAGTGGAGGAGGCAGAGCCAGGCTATGTGCTTCTGGGCAGGAGCATGATTCCATGCACATGTGATAATCAAGACAGAGAGGGCTGAAACCAGTTTGGCTCTGTGGATAGAGCGTTGGCCTGTGGACTGAAGTGTCCCAGGTTCGATTCCAGTCAAGGGCATGTATCCTGGTTGCAGGCACATCCCCAGTAAGGGTGTGTGCAGGAGGTGGCTGATCGATGTCTCTCTCATCGATGTTTCTGACTCTATCCCTTTCCCTTCCTCTCTGTAAAAAAATCAGTAATAATAAAAAAAAAGACGGAGAGGGTTTGTCTTCTCTGAGTCATGCAAGTGCTGGAGAAAGACTGCCTCCTCTCACCTGCTTCTTCCCATTTCCGGTGCGTAAACTCTGAGTATTTTCCTGGGCAAATGAAACTCTCTGACTCAGCAGCCAACGTTCAAACCATGATTTCTATTTATTTCCCAGTACGATCAGCTTTATGCAGATGTTTCTAGAATTATGTCAGTCCCAGAATTACTTCCAGGCCATGGGTCTGGTCACATGGGTGGTGGCCATGTAAAAATCTTGTTGTCAAGAACTACACTGAAGAAAAATGTCCCCAAGATAGATAGCTTTCCTGGACCTTTCTCCCTCTTCTCAGGCAGATTTTTCTACATTAATTTTGTTATCACCACCGGACATTGTATGCCTGTCAATTCCAGCATTTCTTATGTGGAATTGTCATTTGTTCACCTCACAGGTTTGCCCTACAAGCATCGGCACTTGGGGAGGGGCCGACTGAGTTTTGCTTTATCAGCACCTACTGGTTGGATCCAAGTTATGTGTAATGCAGAGGAGGCGTGGCTCATCCTAGGCCAGCCTTGAATTTACCACCAAACATTTTCTGTCCATCAAGAGATCATTTCTTTGCTCAAGCACTTTTCTCTATGACTCTTTGGTCATACATGGAAACTTAGTATAAACTACAGTTATACTCTCAGGCTGGTGGAAAAATCTTCAAAGTCTCCCATTCCTTTCTCCTATCTGACTATTTTATATATGGCACCTGAGCTGGTAGATTATGAATTTGAATTTTTTTTTAGGGCTGGAAAATCGCTAGATACCTGTCCCTTTTGTAACTTGAGTATTATTAACAGAAACTGTTTTATTTTTTGTTTGTTGTTATTAATTTCAGTGAGGAAAAATGGGAGGTGGAGGAGGAGGGAGAGGAAGAGAAGGAGGAGAAGGAGGAAGAAGGGAAGGTGAAGATGGAGGAGGAAAAAGACAAAGAGGAGGAGGAGGGAAAGGAGGGGAGGTTGAGACAGAGGAGAAGGAAGAGGAGAAAGAGAAGGAAGAGGAGGGGAAGGAAGAGGAGAGGGCAATTTAAGACAGAGCCTTTTGGAAGTTGGAAGGCCACTTAGCTTCTGATGGACTCCTAGGACAGGCCATGTTAAATTCCCCTACAATACAGAGGCGAGGCTCTTACCAGCAGGGTAGGGAGAGAAGTGCTCTTTATCCAGAACCTACAATGTCCTACGGATGTCTTACCAGTAATTCTGAAGGATAGTTACAATCGCCACGTCACAGAGCAGGTGGTTAGCTATAAAAACGTACTTCATATATGCATTCAGATTATTCGCATGAAACACATTCAAGGTGGCAGCAATGCAACACAGAAACATTATGAACACAGACACGCTAACTGCCCGGAGGCCCACAGGCACTCCCACCATAGTCCTCAGAAGGCCAGCATGGTGAGACTCCAAATGCAGAGCCGGGGTTCCAGATTCTAAGGCAGCGCTCAATTTGCTGCATCCAGTTGTGCTGAATCCACTTGTTCTGCTGTGGTCCCTCTCTGACGCCATTATGTTCTGTATCTCACTTGCTCCTTGCCTTGTCCCTGATCTCAGCAATACTTCTCATCGTACAAATGACCATGTAATGAGATGCCGCATCCTCTTGGTCTCATTAAACTGATGAGAACTTCTCCTATCTATCACTTCCAGGGACATCCTGGGACCACAATCTGGTGAATCTCTGCTTGACAGATGAGGACCCTGAGCGATTTGTCCGAGTCTCAGATGTCACTAGATGCTGAAGCTCTGACTGTCTTATGTCTCCAAGTTCAAAGAACTAACACCGAAGAGGCCCTGGACACCAGGCATTTCCCACCCATTTTACATACATTGTATCATGGAACCCTGATCTAGCAAACTGATAGATTAAGAGGGAGAAGAGGTCTACATGGGTGATTTTTACATACATTATCTCACTTAATGCCTTATTCCATCATTTCCTCCTGATCCAAGACACAGTGGCACAGAGAGATGACATTCTTCTACCTCATTTTAGAGCCCTAACTCCCACAGCAGCACATGAGGCTGTTCATGTATTTTAGATTTATTCATTGACGGGTTTATTTATGTTATTGCTCATTCACGTGTATAAGGATTAATTGGCAGTACATGCATGGATCTATTAATATTGCTGGCACATGATGAGCAGTAATAGCTCTTTACAGACTGCTGAATGATACTTTTTTCATTTTAATGTATAGGCTGGCCCTTGAATCCTTTATCTCTGAAGATTAGATCTAATAAAGTAATGTATATAAATTGGAATAGGACAAAGTCGGGCGTATAGTCAGAGCTTAATTCATGGTCATTGAGTGAGCATTTACAAAGCTTCGATGAGTCATATTCCGTAAAGAACACACCAATCATAGAGATGCGTTAATTTTCTTTATAGAAAAATAAGAACATCACTCATGAAACTGACAACCTGGAAAATTTTTTATCCTATGTCTCATGAAAATTTCCTCAAAGTACAATTTAAAAAATTTGTTCCATAGGGAGAATGTCTTTTATTTCTTGCAGCTGATGAACCAGATATCCTGGCTGAAACTTTCACAGGAAACAGTTTTAAGATTTTGCCATAATTGCAGGTGAGAGCAAGGACTGTTCAGGGACCCCAAATTCAAAGAAAGGTGAGAACCCAGGGACAAAAGTCAGTGGCTGAAGTTTGCTTTCCTCTTGGTGGCACTGGTCACACAGGGAAAAGTGGGCTTTGCTTCTCCTGGCTTTAGAGAACAGAGTGCACTGGAAACAGAGCTCAAATATTCGAACGTTTGGAGTCCAGTGGGAGACCCGCCCCGTATGAAACTGGCCTCTAGGTGCTATAGTGTAAGAGTGAACTGGAGCTCAGCCTGCCTTCCCCACTCAATCACTGGGGCAGAAAAGGGGACACCTTTTTTCTCTGAGAATTTATAAACACACGTTGGTTCTCAGTCTAGGTTGTCTAAAAGCCTTTAACTTGAGAATTTAGAGTGAATGAATCCTATTTTTCTTTTTCCTTTTTTTAAAATTAGGTTTTAGGAAGGGAGGAAGGGAGAGGGAGGGAGGGAGGAAGGAGGGAGAGAGAAAGAGAGAGAGAGAGAGAGAGAGAGAGAGAGAGAGAGAGAGAGAGAGAGAGAGATCTATGTGAAAGCAAATCATTCATCAACCGGCTTCCTCCTGCACACCCCTATTGGGGATGGAGCCCACAACCTCTGCATGTGCCCTGACCGAGAATTGAATCAACAGCCTTTCGGAGCACAGGGTGACACCCAACCAACTGGGCCACACCGGCTCAGAGGGAGTCAGTGAGTCCTCTTTTCCATTCAAGTTCCTGAGAGAAGCAAACATGATCCTGTCTGGAGGAGCTCACCTTCAATCCAGGCCTCAAGGATTCCCACAGATTAATTTCTATGCAAAATGAGCACAACCATAAAACCAGGAAGTCATTAAAATAACAAAGCACCAAAGTGAGAGGTGAAGGAAACAGTAGACAACAGAATCAGCTGTTCAGTCTTTAGATGATAAATTTATCAATTAAAATATATAAACCAAGTGTTCATATATATATCTTTAAATTTAAAAAAGGAGGCTTCCTACCAGCAGATGAGTTGATGAGAAAACTGTGGCACATCTACACAATGGAATACTACACTGCTGTAAAACAGAATGAACTCTTACCATTTGCAATAGCATAGATGCACCTGGAGATCATTATGCTAAGCAAAATAAGCCAGTTAGAGAAAGATAAATATCACATGGTCTCACACATTTGTGGAATATAATGAAGAACATAAACCGATGAACAAAAATAGATCCAGAGACAGAACAGCATTGAACAGACTAGATTGTCAAACCTCAGAGGGAAGGTATGGGGAGCAGAGTAAGAAATCAATGAAAGAACTGATATTATATAAACATTACCAATGAACACAGGCAATAGTGGAGTGAGGGCCTGGGCTGGGGGATAGGGATAGGCTGGGAGAGGTCAATGGGGGAACAAGGGACATATGTAATACTTTCAACAATAAATTAACAAAAAGGAGGCTTTAAGATAAACAATTTTCAGAAACAGTTAAAACATCAAAACAGAGAATGAGGATGTCCAGTGCAGGATAAATACAAAGAAATCCACACCTCCGCCCATCATAGTGAAACTGCAGAAAACCAGAGACAAAGAGAGGATGCTATAAACATGCAGAAGGAAAAGAACTATGACCTTCACAAGAATGTCCATCAGGTTGATCATTGATTTTTCAACAGCAGGGGTTGCCAAAAGAGTATAGAAAGATAATCCTATGGTTCAGAGAGAAAATAATGCTCAATCTGGAAGTTTATATCATCACAAGAGACGTTATAATAAAGAAAATATTAGTGAGCAAACAAATACTTAGAAAAAAATATACAGCAACAGGAATTACTCATGTAGGAATAGTAAAAGACGAGTATCTTTCTATAACCAACAATGATAACTGAATCAACAATCTCAAATCTTCCCCTAAGGAAATACCAGGACAAAACAGTATTATTGGTAAAGAAACAGATTATTCCCCAATTACACAATCTCTTATTGAGAAGAGAACATTGGGAAATACTCTCTAACTCACTTGATGAGGCTAATGCATTCCTGATGCCAATATCCCACAAGGAGCAGGAGAGAAAAAAATTATAGGGCCTTCTCACTAATATTACTTCATGACTCATTGTATTCATATACTAAAAGTTAGTATGTCATGACCAAGTAGTATTTATCCCAGAAATTCAACTTTTGCTTACTGTTAGAAAATCCATTGATATGTCATTTCATTAGAAGGGGAAAGAAAACACATATAGAATCATCTCAACATAGAAAAAACATTGATTACACTTAATGCGTGTTTTTATTTTGTATTTATTTATTTATTTTAATATATTTTGATTTTTCACAGAGAGGAAGGGAGAGAGATACAAAGTCAGAAACATCGAGGAGAGAGAGACATCGATCAGCCACCTCCTGCATGCCCCACAGTGGAGATGTGCCCACAAGCAAGGTACATGCTCCCGACCAGAATCGAACCTGGGACCTTTCAGTCCACAGGGCGACGGTCTATCCACTGAGCCAAACCGGTCTCGGCAATGCGTGTTTTTAATAATTAAAAAAGACTCCTAATAGCTGAGGGTCTCAGCCTATCAAAATCAGAAAACAAGTCTCAAGTTTCCCGCTGACACACTGAAAGCAGCCCCTTTCAGATGAGGAAATGCTTGTGATCACCACCCCAATTCACCAGTGTTTTCAGGGTCTAACTCATGGCAGCAGGCAAGAAAAATATACAAAATGGAAAGTAAGAAGTAACATTCGATGATTTACAGATGGCCTTATTATCTGCAGAGTAAGCCCAAAAGGATAAACTGACAACTCACGAGAACTGGTAAGGCATGCAACAGATTTGCTGCATACATCCTGCTTACAAACATCTCCACCAACAGCAAACAGGAAAAAATAAAACCTTGACATTTTAACATTGACAATGTCCTCAAAATATGTAAAGTGCTTAGAAACAAGTCTCTCAAAGCATGTGAAAGTCCAGTCCTTTGGGGAGAAAAATGACAAAACATTATGGAATTATTTCTCTCTTGATATAGAATATTTTCAGGAACTGGAAAACTCAGTATAAAGATGCCATTTCTCTACAAAGTTATCTATAGATTTAAAGCAATTTCAGTAAAAAGCCCAAAGGGGATTTATTTAGAGACTAAACATGTAAGAGCCAATTCATTGATGAAGTACAAGCTGAGGAGGGTAACTTTTCGCATATCACGAATTACTGTGAAGTTACACTAATTAGGGCTGGTGTAATTAACTTGGGGTCGCTACTGTAATCATGGCACAGAAGAGAGAGCCCAGAGCGCGGTCCTCCCGGGAAGGAAAACTCAGTTTGCGACTGAGCTGACCCTGCAGATCGGCGGAGAAGGGATAGACTTTTTGATTTATGGCCCCGAGTAGATTGTTTATCTGTATAAAATAATTGATCCTCCCTACTTCATATCATACACAAATTAATCAACAGCAGACTGATTAAAGGCCTAATAGTCAAAGGCAAGTTTTCTGCTGTCTGGAATTTAATACAGGAAGCTATCTTAACGATCTCAGGGGGCGAAGGAAGCTTCTTTCAACAATACGCAAAACCGACCGATCAGAAAGAGAAGCTGGATCTGCACAACGGCCTCAGAATTGCGATCACCCCAGAAAACATCAAGAGAGAATGAAAACCCAAGTCACAAACTGAGAAAAGTGTCCAGAATAAATAAATAACTCAGGCACATCAATGTGAAAAACACACATGCACACACACACACACAAAAAAAAACTAACAGAAAAGTGGGCAAAAGATTTAAACAAGCACTGTGTGCAGATGAAAAAAAAAAGCAATGTCTGATAAATATCTGGATCTGCGTAAGCACATCCAGAATGAACAAAAAGTAAATTAAAACCGCCCATCAGTTTGGTAATGATTAAAGCTGCCAGCACCAAGGGTTGATGAGGTCGTGAGCAACTGGGTCGCTTCCACACACAATGTGGAAGCGTGAAAGGACCTGGTGGCTCTGGAAACTGTGACATGGCCGAGTGCAGTTGGAGGTGGACACACATGGTACCCCAGGAAGGTCAATCCGGAAAATATACCTGTCTACACAGCTGCTCGGGAATACAGTGGCACCTCGAGATACGAGTGCCCTAACATACGAGATTTTTGAGATACGAGCCGTCGAGCGAGCGATTTTTGCTTTGAAATACGAGCAACATTTGAGATAGGAGTAATCTCTCTGATCGGCTGACTGCACACGACCCACCAGTTTACCACAACTGGAGTGTCTCATAGTTTCCCACGCCTCAAGGTTACGGAACGAATTAAACTCGTATCTGGAAGTACCACTGTATATGCTCCAAGACACAAACTAGAATTCTCCCGCCAGCACCGGGCTAAACATAATCTGAAAAACAACCCAAATGCCTGTTGACTGACAGTGGAGAAATAAGTAGTATATTAGATGCACCTCCGGCTATATTACTTAGCTATGAAAGGGAAAGGAAGATGGCAATCCACGATATCATGGGTTATCTTTGGGAGGTACATTGGGCGGTCGTTAAACAGATAGTAGAATGTTAATGGCTGATACTCAGAGCCCACGCTACGTTTGAGGAGCTGTTCTAAATGTCGTATGAGCTCACTGAGTCTTCACAAGAACACCGTAAAGTAGGCATCGGTATGATTTGTGCTCTGCAGCTAAGAAGACAGGCACAGTGGCACCAACTAACCCGTGAAGATCTCCCAGCACAGACCCGGTGAACCAGCTGTCAAAACCCATGCTGTCTGGGCACAAACCATCCCCCTCGGGATGATGTTTTTTGGCCTAAAGTTCAGAAACAAGCAAGACCAAACATATCATTTTAAATGATACCAACATATGAAAAATAAAAAATAAAAGAGGCGAATGATTAACAGGATTTAGGACAGTTGCTCCCTATGCGGGCGAGAAGCTTTGAGCGCAGAAGGATGGTTGAGAACTTCTCAAGTAATGGTCATCCTGAAAATCCAGCAACGAGCCACACAGCCAGACGGTTTTGTTGTTTTTTACACCTGTCATTGTGGGTCGGGTTTTCCAAAGGCTGGTTTGGCTTATAAGAAAGAATCCCTGGGGTGGTTGGTTTTGCTTCTTAGCAGGCAATAAAACAGCATCGCAACATGTAGACGTGATTATACTAATAGAACTTGCCAAATGATTCCACGAGTTGTGTTGGGTCCTCGCAGTGGAAGAACATAAAACACGAGACGCCTAAATGATGGGAGATTGCCGGGCTATAAAGATGACTGGGGGGGACACAGGGAGATAGTGATGACATATCGAAGGTCTGAGACCCAACAGGATGCGCGGTGGTGTGAGAAAGCCCCAGAGGAAGCTTTCCAGATGCTGACGGCTTTCAGCACTTAGAGTCGTGGCAGCGTTTCTTTGTATATATATATATGTAGTTTACATTTCTCCAGAAAATTGCATGACTTGTATGATAACAGACTCAAATACGGAAGTAAGCCACGGCCTTCTTTATTCTCTGTGACATTTTGAAAGGCCACCATTAGGAGAAGCCCACGTCGTGGGCAGTCGGCAGGAGACACGTGTTTTCAGCGGGAAGTTTTCCAAGAAGCGGAGAGAGGGAAGCCAGTTTGTTCCCTCCTCAGGGCGCAGTTTTGCTGTTGAGAGAGGAGGGCATTTTCCAATCCTCCACCCCCTCATCGCTGCCCCTCTTCCTGAGGGCCCGGGCTGAACCCACCTGCTGCTCCTGCAAAGGTCCCCGGCCGGGTCTGCACCCCCTGGCGGACGCTCACCTGGGTCTCGCTCTGCTCTCTCTCAGCGTGGAGCTTTTTAATTGCCAGCCAACCACAGAGCTGAGTCCCGAGAATGTGCTTTGATAGCAGCGGAGGGCGGGCCTGGGTGGACGGGGAGACGGTTCATAATGACCTCTGGGTAACTAGCGAGGAGGCCACACTGGCTTCTCCGCCGGGGGCCTGCCTCTGATCTCAGGGTGCCGAAATCAGGGCGCCTCGTCTCCCCAAGATTCTGCGGGATTTATGCTTATTAACTGCTGTAAATAAAAGCGCAGTCGCTCCCTGAGGTCAAGGGCAGGGGCTGTTCACACTCATCACGAAGGGAAATAATGACCTGCGTTTATGAGGAGTCTTGCCCTGCAGATAGAGCGAGGGGAG
This sequence comes from Lasiurus borealis, assembly GCA_004026805.1. Lineage (NCBI taxonomy): Eukaryota > Metazoa > Chordata > Mammalia > Chiroptera > Vespertilionidae > Lasiurus > Lasiurus borealis. The sequence goes on along the minus strand of PVJN01007520.1, from coordinate 16,248 downwards.
TGTTTACTGGGCATGGAGTTGGACATGGAGCTGGCTCTTTTAAAAATTATCTTGAGCCGAAACCGGTTTGGCTCAGTGGAGGGAGCGTCGGCCTGCGGACTGAAGGGTCCCAGGTTCGATTCTGGTCAAGAGAATGTATCCTGGTTGCGGGCACATCCCCTGTGCAGGAGGCAGCTGATAGATGTCTCTCTCTCATCGATGTTTCTAACTCGCTATCCCTCTCCCTTCCTCTCTGTAAAAAAATCAGTAAAATATATTTAAAAAAATAAAATAAAAAGTTATCGGGATTGTGGAAGAGCTGGGAGTTTTTGAGAAAAACTGACACCTACCCCCACCCATCGACGGAGTGGGTTGGGTTGTGCAAGGTTGCAAAGAAGAACTAGGCCTCTGAAGGCCAAACAGCCATTCAGGTTGGGGGTGCTTCGCTGCTGAGCAACAGACTAGGGCGATGCTCCTCATCATCGTGAAGCGATCCCAGGGCCACCAGACCAAGGCTCTGGGAGTCAGAGAGAAGTGGCTCTGAGTTGGGGCAGTGCTATCCGGAGGCAGGCGTCTGATGTGGTGACCTGTGACCTGGGAGGGGGATGGGTGCTGAGTGGCGAGAAGGCACGAATAGTCCAGCTGAGTGCCTGGCCCAGGGGATCCTGCGTTCTCTCCCCTCTTTCCTTCTCACAACCAGACACAGCAGTCACGTGGGGCGGTGTTGTTGGGAAGTGTTGTTATTGTGCGCTGAGCAAAATGCGTGGGGTCAAGGTTAACACTGCCTCGAGGCTGGCTTTGTGGGTGTCAATACCGAGAGGAACTTCCACTCTCCTAGCTCCCTGTGTGAGGAGGTCGCCAGTCCTTTGTCAACTTTTCAAGGAGGGTCGCAATTCTATCTCATAAAGCCGTTCAAACCACGTAAAGCTGTTCAGACCATGTGTGGCTCAGATCGTGAACTCCACGCCTCTGAGAGTGTCCTGGCGTTCACGCTCTATTCTGTTTTCCTGGCCATCAAAACTCTTTCCGAAATAAATAAGCGGGGAAGACCAGCTCCCTGGTGCAAGGGAAGAAATACCAGGCTCTTGTCAGAGACTCTGGTGGAATCAGAGTTCCCAGTAATAACAGACCCTCACGGTGGAATTGTGTCACATTTGAGGGGACACTCGGCATTGCCGTCGCCTGCAGGGACCATAGCCCACTCCCCCACTCCCAGGGCACAGAGGATTAAGTTTCATCTGGGCAGTAAAACCGCCTCATAAAACTTTATAGGTCACACACTGCAATGTCCAACGCCAAGGTCGAGCAAGATACAGTAAGCCACCGGCTGAAAGGCAGGCCCACCCTCCTTTATCCAAACCCCACGGGCCCCGGGATTCAGAACGTTCTGAGTTTTGGAAAAGCAATACCGTGGTACCTCGAGATACGAGTGCCCTAACATACGAGATTTTTGAGATACGAGCCATCGAGCGAGCGATTTTTGCTTTGAAATATGAACAACATTTGAGATAGGAGTCATCGCTCGGATCGGCCGGCTGCACACGACCCACCAGTTTACCGCGACTCGAGCGTCTCATAGTTTCCCACGCCTCAAGGTTACGGAACGAATTAAACTCGTATCTCAAGGTACCACTGTGCCGTGCAGGCCCTGTCTGTCCTGGATGGTCCCCAGGAAGGTCTGAGCAGCACCCGCTCACAGCACCCGCACATTTCCGCGGTGAGACTTGCGGAGAGTGAGAAATAGACATGTAACTCCTCATTGCAGGCCCCGTTTTGCTGTCAACCTGGTTACAAAAACCCTCCCGCACTTTGAAGCCCTTTGGCGTTCAGAATTATGCATACGGGATCACGAACTGTAGCGAAGGCCGGCCTTTAAACGCCGGGGTTTTGAAGAAGATTTAATAATACATCACTCGTGATAGAAGACAGCATCGTTGAATGAGTGACTGGAAAGGATATGAGTTTGAAAAGTAGGTTTCCTGAGATTTCACCACGTGGCACTGAGATACAGAAAGAGGACAAACAGTCCGTATAGCTTAATCTTGGGCCCTTTGGGGGTGCTTGCTCTGCCATCTGTTCCCAATTTGGGGGTGAGAGGGAGCCTCTTCCTGAGTCCCCCAAGCGGCACTGGCCAGGCCCAGGGCCCTCGCTCTCATGACTCCATCTTTGCCGGAGCACCCCAGTGATGAAGGGACCCCGGAAACGAGACCACACACACCCCCTCCCCCAGCTGTGTGGCCAATGGGGTCGCTGCCTCTCTGCTCTGGGAGGAGCTGGGAGGACTGGGGCGTCACTGGGGTGGGTGGATCTTAGGGAAGCAGCGGGCTCTGGTGCAGGGAGAGTTCACGCGAGATGCCTATCGACTTCAGGAGTGAACTAGAACCCTTGACATCGGATTCCTCAGCATCTGGAAGCTTTTCCATCACTTCTTACGAAATGCTAAAATGACTCGCTTAATGCGTGGCCTGTTCTTGGAGAGGAGACTAGATCTCATTTCCCTTTAGTTTTCATTTTTAAAATATTCTTTTTATGGAGTTCAGAGAAGAAGGGAGAGGGAGAGAGAGAGAAACATCAACGATGGGAGAGAATCATTGATGGGCTGCCTCCTGCACCGTGTCCTCCACCCCCCACCTCCAATGGGGATCAAGCCCGGAATCTGAGCATGTGCCCTGAGCTCCTGGTTCAGAGGTCGAAGCTGGACCACTGAGCCACACCGCCAGCTCATTCCTCTTCGCAGCGGAGGCACCGAGCTCGATGCAGAGCCTGAGGCTGGGGCTGCTGCCTCCCGGGATCCCTGGACCCCAACCCTGTGCCCTGTGCCCGCCCGGGAGACGCAGGCATTGCCTAGTCACCCTGTGATCAGGGTCCTTCTGTGCCTGGGGGTCCACCCAGAAACCTGGCAGCTTTGCTCCCAGGTCAGACCCTGCTTCCCAGTGGGAGGGGACGCAGCTCTCCAGTCCCCAGCGTAGCTGCCACCCCAGCACCATCCGCTCTAAGACAGGGGGCGCTGGAGCTTGGATGTCCCCCAGACCCCTCTGCTCCTCCTTCCGCAGAGTGGTGGGCTCCCCTTCCACTGGCAAAACAGAGCCACGCAGAGACCACAGATGGGGTTTAAAGGCAGGACGTCAAGTTCTCTCCCTCTACAGCAGTGGTTCTCAACCTTCCTAAGGCCGAGACCCTTTAAGACAGCTCCTCACGTGGTGGTGATCCCCAACCATAAAATGATTTCCGTTGCTACTTCATCACTGTCATTTTGCTACTGTCATGACCTGTCATGTAAATATCTGATAGGCAGGATGTATTTTCATTGTTAATATAACAACAGTAAACTACATTGCTACACTTTGCGACACCGAGGAGCGGTCTGTTGGTTTCTAAGACCATGGGAAATAGGTGTTTTCCAATAGTCTTAGGCGACCCCTGTGAAAGGGTGGTTCAACCCCCAAAGGGGTTGCAACCCACAGGTTGAGAACCACTGCTTTAGAGTCCCGCCCACATGATAAACATTTCTTACAGTGTGGAGGCCTCAATTTTTGTTTGTTTGTTAGTTTGTTTGTTTTACTTCATGGCAGTGACACACTGCAGGAGCTGAAGGGTTTTGGCCGGGTCAGGCCCACACTGGAAATCCTACACCGAGCGCACCCCCACTCAGAGGCTTGCCTCTGAGGGTTCCCCCCAGGTGGCCGGATCCAGGTTCTCTGCAGTGGGAACACATGTGCCGACCTCTGTTCCTTTCGTTCTACCCTCACTCGGCGGGGGAAGGGATGGGTGAGATTTATGGCGCCGTTGGGGCATGCTGGTGCTGGGAAGCTGGTCCCTGCCCCACCCACACCCCTGTGCTGGGGGACAAGTGGCCTGCCCGCAAGAAACATGCTTAGTGCGGAGACCGGGTTCGGTACCACCGACTCAGACATGCACATCTTTGACACCTTGACCTTGGAAACGCCCTGCCCATGGGTGGGGGGGCGCATCAGCCTCCTTCCTGGGTTTGAGTCCAGGATCTGACTCCTGTCCCCCCTCGGAGGTCGGGCGCAGGGCGGTGCAGAGGTACTTACTGCCTGTTCATGGCTCTGGGGGGCACCGGGCGGAGGAGCGGGACCCTCAGCTCAGCCTGCGGAGAGAGGGCGGGCGGTTAGCGGCTCCCGTCATGTTCTCATCCCGGCGAACAGGCGCCTGTCGCTTCTGGTTAAGCGGGGCTCCAGGTGCCCGCTCAGGGGAGACAGCGCGAACCCATCCAGGGTGAAAATTGGTTTATTTCTGGAGCGGCGGGGGGCGGGGCTCCCGCCCTGACAGGCTGTCCTCTTTCTGTCAGCCAGCATCCTTCTGCCTGCATCTGCCCCGGGGAGCGGGGATCGAAGCGAGTGAGGGAGACCCAGTCCTGCCTGCCTGTCCCTGGGGGGCAATTGTGTGCTTCCCCGCCCTCCCCCTGGGCAGGCAGGCCGTCAGCCCTGCCTCGCTGGCTCTGCTCTGGGGCACGTGCAGGGAAGGGGTGCGTTTCCTCTGACTGTAACTTTGCCAGGAAATATTGATTGGAGGTACAAGTCACACTGTGTCACACAGGACGCTGCAATTTATTGGGGGCTGGTGGCTGCCCATCTAGGAGAGATCAGGAGCCCGGTCACCCTGCAAGTCAGCAGCAGGGACCCTCCCTGGGAGGAGACAATAGGGCTTTGTGTCTTTCACACAAAGACCTGCTGTTTGTTACCACCCTTGTGCTCCGGTGGGGGGGGGGGAAGGGGGCCGGGGGTAGGGGGATGGGGAGAGGAGCCAGTGGGACCCAGAGACAGGGCTGATGGAAGGAGAAGGGAGGGGGGGCTTCAGCCCAGGGACCCGCAGGGAAGGAGCTGTGGTGGGTGGAACAAGAATCCCCATCTCATCTCCTCCCTTTTCCTCCCTCCCCCTCCCCGCCACCCCGAATTCCCTGCTACTATCTCCCTTGGGCCGAACTCAGCAGCAGCTGGTGTGTTAGGCGCATGGGAGTGGGTGATGTATGTCTGTGCTCCCCATGTGAGTGGCTCAGAGTGGAGGGTCCACAGGGGGTGGGCTGGTCCCCTCTGACACTCCCTGCCTTGGACCAGGGGTGTGAGCAGAGGGCCAGGGACCTGCTTTCTGCCTGCCCCGCCACCACTGGGCAGCCTTGACCGAGGCCTTGGGACGCTCGGGGTCTTGTTATTTGTTTCACCTGGAAAATGAGCCCTGTGGTCCCATTAGGTCTCTTCCAGCTCAAAGTTCCCACAAAAACCTCATTTAAGAAACTGCGGTCCTTTCATTCTTGGCGACAAAAAGATGGTTTTGAAAATTTGGAAATATGCTATTCGGTTTCTTACATTTTCCTGTGTTTTCTCATTTTCTTACAGAGCACAACTGTGGGGAGTCTGCCCCAGGAGGGCACACAGGGTGGGGGTGGGGATGGGGGTGATGGAGTGAGGGGGGCGGCAGCCGGCATCCTGAACCGAAACCTTTGTGAACCGTTTGACCTGGAACCTCAGCGCCTATGAGGCTTTGAAATTTTAATATAAGCTCCAAACTGACATCTTACCATATAAAAGTAAGTTTAAACTCTCACAGGGAGCGCCAAGCTTTCCTGGCATTCACAGAGCGGAATGTGGGGTCTCAGTGACCCGCAGAGAGTGGGGGCAGCCAGGGGATGTCCCCCGCTGGACAGAAAGAGGGCACTGTCCGAGGCAAGCAGCTCTGCTCGCACAGAAGACCGGTCCGAGGGCCCCGCAGCCTGTCCCACCCCATCTGAGCCCCTTTGTAAGGAGGCGGGAGCCTGCGATGTGGCAGGCAGGCGGGGTTTCGGGTCCACAGGGTTCCTGGAGGTAACGGACCACCGAAAAGACAAGGCCCCTCCCTTCCTGATGTGTGTCACTAACACAGAAAATGCAATGAACCCGAATGCCTGTCACGTGATTCCCCCCCTGCCACAGGAACCCAAGAGGGCCTCTGCTCTCATTTAAAAAAAATATTTTATTGATTTTTCACAGAGCGGAAGGGAGAGAGAGTTAGAAACATTGATGAGAGACATCGATCAGCTACCTCCTGCATGCCCCCTAATGGGGATGTGCCCCAAACCAAGGTACACGCCCTTGACCTCCCTTGACCGGAATCGAACCTGGGACCTTTCAGTCCGCAGACCAACGCTCCATCCACTGAGCCAAACCGGTTTTGGCTAGGTATGCAGTCTTACAGGGAGGTTCCTGCCCCAACCACCCTCAGAGGGGACCCAACATCGTCTTGGGGGATCAGTAGAGGCGGTTCCTCCCAGCTGCTTGACCAAGTGCATTAGCAGTAACTGGCCGTTCGCTGAGCTCTGATCATGGGAGGGGGTGGGATTCAGGCTGAGGACCACCCAAGCCTGTAGGTCTTTCTCCAAGGGCTGCTGGACCTGGGACTGTCTGAGGTCAAAGGGCACCGTCAGGCGCTTGCTGTGGTTGCCTTGACTCAGGGACCCACCAAGGGGGCATCTCATTATGTTTTCACATTCGGGGAATCGTCCCAGCTCCCCTTCCTAACTACCCGCAGCCCTGAAGCCCAAGCTTGGCTTTTGCTGCGGACGGGATGCGCAGGTGCCATCTGTCAGTCACAGCAGGGCGCTTGGTACCAATGGGACTGATCTGTGCAGCATGGCTCTGCGTGGGGCACTGGTCCAACCTCAGGGGCCTCGGGAGGAGACACAGCCCACCTGCAGGGGCCCATGGCCAGGGAGAGGCGGGGTCGGAGGAACCCCTGGGAATCCACAGGGTGAGGTCACCTCTTGTCATGCTGCCTGTTTATTCCTCCAGCAAGGGACAATGCCAGCTGTGTTGCAGCTTGGACACCAAATGCACGTTGAATCCTAAATGCCAACCCGGGCTGGAAACTGTATGTATTCCAGGTTCTATAGTGTGGGCAGAAGGGGCAGGATGTGTTCATAATTCATCCTGTTTGCCTTAGAAACTCATGCTTTTGTTTTAATAATAGAGTTCGCAGGGGACTTGCAGTCTCCAAAGAAGCTGCGGTTCATGGGGATTCCAAAATGAACCTCAGTTTGAGAAACACTGCTCTGTCTCCTGTTGCCTCCCTAGAAGGCCAGGCATTGCCCTCCGGGTGGAAAGGGGGCCCCCGGGAAAGAGGGGCACAGCCCCGCTGGGGGCCGGCAGTAAAGGGGTGCCTGCCCCAAGCATCCAGGCCAGATAATGGATCATGTCTGATTAGCTCGCCAATCTTTGGCATTGAAAGGCGTTTTGGAAAGACAATGGGTTTGATGGTTAAAACAAACATTTCAGGAAACTAAAATAAAAAGAACAGGTGCTACAGATGAGGAACATCCTTATGATTTCCAAAGAGCGTGAACCCGCCTGGGGACTCAAGGCCGGTGTCAGGGGAAAAAGACGTGTTTTATCAATAGATTGGATTTGGGCGTGGGTCTTAATCCGGGACTAATTATACCCGTATCTGTACTAATAAAAGAGTAATCAGACCAGGAGACCTTCCAGAGACCTTGCAGTTGTCTTTCAGGACAAAGCGGGGGGCTTAGCTGGCCTGCAAATTACCCCCAAATGGCCCTCAACTCCTTGCCCAGGCCCACCCCTCCTCCAGCAGGGACCCTCACCCCGATGGGGGCCTGGCCAACCTGTAAAGGGCCATCAGCCCCTCGCCCAGGCTGGCCACGCCCCCCAGTGGGAACCCCCTCCCCGATGGGGGCATTGCCAGCCTACAAACCACCCAAGCCCCTTACCCTACCCAGGCCAGCCCCATCTCCCAAGGGGACCTCCACCCTAATCCGGGTCTTCCTTCAGGGCAGACCAGCTGGCCCCCACCCGTGCACCAGGCCTCTATCTATACTAATAAAAGGGCAAACACAGTCATTGGCAAACTCATTAGTCCACAGAGCCAAATATCAACAGTACAATGATTGAAATTTCTTTTGAGAGCCAAAAATTTTAAACTTAAACTATATAGGTAGGTACATAGTTATTAACTTAATTAGGGTATTCCTTCAATGGCACTCTACATTCATGCCCACACGTGGTATTTTGTGGAAGAGCCACACTCTAGGGAACAAAGAGTCACATGTGGCTCTCGAGCCTCGGTTTGCCGACCACTGTACTAACAAAAGGGTAATATGCTAATTAGACCAGGATACCTTCTGGGAGACTTCTTATTAGTATAGATAAAGGTATAATCAAATATTTTCTGAAATATTTATGTTTTAACCATCAAATCCATTGTCCTTCCAGACAAAGCCATGGTGGTAGAGCCAAGACAGAGGTGGTTAGGGTTGATCAGGCCAGGACAGGAGGGCAGTTGGGGGTGATTAGGCCAGCAGGGTGGGGCAGGTGGGGGCAAGCAGGCTGGCAGGAGGAGGCAGTTGGGGGCGAGCAGGCAGAGTGGTTAGGGGCAATCAAGCAGGCAGGCAGGTGAGCAGTTAGGAGCCAGTGGTCCCAGATTGTGAGACCAATGTCCAATTGCCAGTTTAGGCCCAATCCAACAGAGATCAGGCCTAAACTGGCAGTCAGACATGCACTGAGGGATCCCACATTGAAGAAGGTATAGGCCGGGCCGAGGAATACCCACCACCCTGTGCATGAATTTCATACACTGGCTACCAATCTACCTAATAAAAGAGTAATATACTAATTGACTGTACCTTCATGATGCCCACCACCCAATCAGGAGTGAGTATGCAAATTAACTCAACAAAGATGGTTGAGCAGATGTGGGTGGGGCAGGATGCTTATGCTGTCACCATGGTGATGATGCAGACGTTCTGCACCACCCTAACTGCTTGGGGTCTCTGGGTAGCGTGGGAAGGTGGAAAAGCTGCTCGAGGCAGGAGCAGAAAGGCGGCTCTGGCCAGAGAGAAGGTGGTGCCAGCAGCCAGGGGAAGGAAGGCCCATTCTTGCATGAATCTTCGTGCATCGGGCCTCTAGCGGTATCATGAGCTCCCTAAGAAGTGGGACTACATAATGGATCACGTCGTTTCCTCCTTGTCCTGGGGAAGTCCTGTTCTCTCCTGGGAGGTCCCTGACACTCTAAGTGAGTGCGCAAAGAGACATTTATCCATAGATATTCCTCCTGCATTTCACCTGATCCAAAATTAATATTTCATGAAGGGAAAACAATGCTTTTACAGAAAAAAAAAATGTTTTGGCTCTCAAATATTTCTTACATATTCCTTGAGGAGAAAGCTTATAAAAATGCTAGCCTCTGTGTATGTCAGAGTTTAGGCACCATCCTTCCAATTTTGACGACAAAATGGAACAGAGATGGGGAATGACTGAGAGCAAACTATCGGTTGCCGGAGAGAGTGTGAAAGTCAGCCCAGTAGGTCAGGGGCAGCTGTGCTGCTTAAACTGGGTCAAGGCTGGAGGAAAAGGCCTGAATGAGGGCTGGTGCCTCTCCTCGTTAAAACCGGAAAACAAAGAAAAATCTGACTATAAAATACATTGAGCGTGCATCTGATTATCTCTGCTCAATCACATCCAGCTTCTGAAAGTGATGGGTGTTCTTTGGAGATGAGAGAGTAATGTGTGCATATTTGGGGATGAGGGTTGAGGAGGAGTGTGTGGATAGAGAGAGAAAAAGAGAGAGAGAGAGAGGCCACCCATGCATGAACTTTCACTAAATCAAGATTTCTCAGATGCAGCTATTTATTAATTGGCTCACAATCTTAGGGAAACTTTCTTCCATTTTCATTTCAAAAATGAGAAAGTTGCATTTTTAGAGATGCCCCTACTTAGGAAAAGATATATGCTGATTGGATTTCTAATTCTACTCCGTGGTCAGGGCAATCAGCTAAATTGAATTAAATGTAACATTTAATTTTATTGGATTTCCAATGAATGGAGGCATTTAAAGTCAAATGGATTGCTATAGATTTTTTTTTTTTTTTTTTTTTTTTTTTGAGGAATAAGGGAGACTGCTCTCCTCACTTTCCTGCTCTTAAGTATGGGCATTTTTTTTTTTTAAATAAGAAAAGATTTTACAACTGTCTTGGTAACAAGTTCCCTTAAGTATCTCAGGCAAAGCACATTCACTTTTTATTCTGAAGAACCTTCATAAACCGAGGAATCTAGTTTTGGAATTGATTTCTCTTGGGCTCTTTGTTTCCAAAAGCCTTCTCGTTTCTCTTTCACAGAGAGGGTTCCCTTCCTTCTGTGGTAAGATTTTCTTCCTTTCCCCTCTAATTCCATTTTGTAGTAAATAGGCTCTTTATCCTATTTCCCTCATTCACTCTTTGTTTTCTTATCTTTCTTCCTCCACTCTGCCCTCCCTCCCTTTCTTTCTTAATTCACTTCTTCCTGTTCTCTTATCACTAAAATTGCTTTAAAGTTCTGATAAAATGGGACCTTAACAAAAAAAGAGAGATTATCACAAGCCTCATTAGACATTTCTTTTTTATTTTTTAAATTATATATATATTTTTTAAGTTTAGCTCTTTACCTGGCCCCTCCTTTCATTTGGGGGCTGGGCACTGACAGGCCTGGAGGCATAGCATCCCCATTGACCTGACTCTGTCTCCATGGACTGACTAGTGCCTTGGGGCAATACTGAGGCACAATTTGGGAAAAGAAAGATCCTATATAATAAAAGCCCAGGGACCGAATGGCAGAATAACCAGACGACCGGCCGACCAGTCACCATAATGCACACTGATCACAAGGGGGCAGACACTCAACTCAGGAGCTGCCCCCTGGTGGTCAGTGTGTTCCCACAGGGGGAGTGCTGTTCAGTCAGAGTTGGGCTCACGGCTCATGGCTGGTGAGCACAGAGGGGGTGGCAGTAGCCTCTCCTGCCTCTGCGGCAGCCTAAGCCATCAGTTGGACATCCCCCAAGGGCTCCTGGACTGCAAGAGTGCACAGGCTGGGCTGAGGGACCCTCCCTTCTCCCCCCACCACCCTGAGTGCATGAATCTCATACACTGGGCCTGTAGTACAAATATATAAGCAAACAAACTGAGATTTAGGGATATATATATATATGTATGTATATATATATATGCCACAACTTACCGGCCAACCCTACGTCTCAAACACCACAGCTCCAATTGCGAATGCACTATCATTCTTCAAACATTTACTAAGCACCTGCTGTATACTAGTCATTTTCTAAGGAGCTATTTCATGCTACGAAAGGTCTCAAAGAAGTTTGAGAGAAACTTAAAATCCAAGACAGGGGATGAGAAGTCAGGTAATCTAACCAAGAATAGACTAAGACTGGGCTAAGAGCAATACTTAATGATAACAACAACAACAACAACAACAACAACAACAACAATAATAATGCCTTTTACTGAATGCCAGAAGCTATGTAGGACATCCTGTTTAATTTTCTTTCACTGTAAGGCAACAATCCAAGTGACTCAGATTTTTCAGTTTTAAACAATTTCCTCATTTTGTTCACGGAGAGAGTCCCTTGAGCCAAATCTGTCTGGTGAACAAACGCACAGTATGGATTCAGATGAGATCATCACCTAATTTGTAGCTTCAAGTGCTTTTAGAATTTAATTTCTGAATTTGAATTCCCCCTTATAATTAACGCTTTCTTTGCCCTTTTTATTATTCTTTGAACACTCCCCGAAATGTGCGGGAGACAGAGCTTCGGGCCGAGGAAGCCTGCCTGCTCCATGGTACAACTCGAGTCTCTCTCAGCTAAAAATGGGGACACAGGCATCTTCCCTTGAAGACCAAATTGTTATGCAAGTACAGTTTAATAGGTAGTTATTGAATAATTTCTATGTGTCAGTACCATGAAGGATACTGAGGATATAAAATTGATGAGGAAAGCATTCTAAAGAAAATTTTTTATCATTTTTCATTAAATTTGAATATTTTCAGAGATTGGTACAATAGGGGAGTTGTGAGATACTACTAAAGTTTTGATGAATAAATGATTAAAATAAATACAAAAATGATGAAATTCGATTTCTGTAGAATCACCTCAAAATAGGACTACTTGAGGTCAACTTTCTTAGAAAGGGACAAAAGACCGAAGAAACTAATGATGGTTTATCTGACAGTAAAATAAACTCATGATAATTAAACTGAAAATGCTAAGATAGACACAATCATTTACATTGCAGTTAACAATTGCCAGACTCTAGACTCTGCAGTATGATAGGCATCCGATTTCTCACCACAACCCAGAAGGTAAGTATTGCAAGTCCATTTTATAAAGGAATGAATAGCTTGAGGTTCTGAAAAGTTAAACAACTATCCTAAAATTATACATCAGTCTGAATCCCAATTTCTCAGGCACCTATTTCTCAGACTGGGTGTAAAGGTGTAGGAGAAAGAGCTTGGCAAAGGAAGTAGAGTTTGGGGTAAGGAGAGTGAGGAGGTGCTCTCTGGGAATGCCCAGGAAGCTGGAACTGGTTGGCCAGCACACCCCTAGACTTGCCCAGGAGTCAGGGGGACATGATGTAGGAATGTCCATCCATCAGTAGTCATGGGACAGACTGGTCCCCAAATGCTTATCAAGACATCAGACCACAGACAGCTTGGCGATGTCAGCTATTGTACCCACACAGCTCTGACAGTGCTCACCAGCTATATTTGTTTTCCTGCAGTGATTTGCACCCTGGGAGGGAACTTGAAACTTGAGTGTGTGCATTTAATCCTTAAGCAGAGTCACAGAAAGTGGGTATATGGGTCAGAATGCCAGAGTGAGATAGCACCCCAGGATCCCATCCATGCTACGTGCCTGGGATGGAATTGGCCTTTGGAATCCGCAAAGCTGATGCCTGAATGTGGGTCCTGGAGGTCGAACCAGGCTAGTTGCTACTTTTCATCTTCATCTGACACCAAATTTAACTGAGACCCACCACCAGGAGGCTGTGCCCTCAAACACGTGGATATTCAATTTCTATATTATTTCCAGACCTTCTGGCTCATCTTAGTTTTTATGGCAAATGTTTATATAAAGTGCCCCTGAAGGAGGGATCATTTCTCATGCTTAGGTGTTTGGGAAACTGTGTTTTAATTCCCATCACCAATGAACTACAAAATCCAAACCCACAAGTATATTGCTTATGGTATATCTGGGAGTCCTAGAGTGCTGGTTAGTTTAAAAGAAGGTGCAACGAGCAAAAACTTGGGATTTTGTAGACGTGGCTCTCTTTTCTGGTTTTCTCTCATTCGCTGTGTGAAATGGACAATGCATGGAGTCTCTCTGACCCTTAGTATCCTCTTCTATAGAGTAAGAAAAAGCATGCCTACTTAAAAAATGAGAGGCAACGAGTATCCATTGTCCAGCACATGTCAGGCACTCAGATAATAACCTACCCATCATTGCTATTTGGAGGACTTGGTTGAAATTAAGCTGAGTCGCCCTAACTGGTTTGGCTCAGTGGGTAGAGTGTTGGTCTGCGGAATGAAGCGTCCCAGGTTCGATTCTAGTCAAGGGCATGCACCTTGGTTGTGGGCACATTCCTAATAGGGGGTCTGCAGGAAGCAGCTGATCGATGTTTCTCTCTCATTGGTGTTTCTAACTCTCTATCCTTCTTCCTTCCTCTCTGTAAAAATCAATAAAACATATATTTTTTAAAAAGCTGAGTCATCATAGTGATGATTCTCAATGTACTCTGTCCACAGAACTACAAACAAACAAACAAACAAACAAACTCCAAACCCATAAAAATATCCCCATGATGGTTGCTGTCCAAAATATTTTTAAAATTATTATTAAGAACTTATACTTGACCAATATAACCTGATGTGTCTCAGTCTTATTGATAGCTTACTTTGCAAGATCAGTAGATTTTGGCTCAATCTGTTAAAAGGTCTAAAATCTAATTTAGATTCAAATACTTATCTCTGCTTAATAACTTAACCCCTCTGACCACTCTGTCTCTTCGATGCCAGGAGGGGTGGGCATAGCCTGGAGCAGCTCTCCTGAACTCAGGTTGCGGTAGACCTTGGCGAGTGCCAGTGCTGGTGGGTATCACGGCTTTATGTGGCAATGTTCCCAAAGAGATCCTTCTAGATCCAGCTTAGCTGCTCACTGTGCAACAGCACTGCACAGCTACCACTCACTCATCTCCTAGGGTCTCCTCCTTGTCAGACATTCCCTGTGCGTACAGACCCTGTATTCACTCTCAACCCTCCAAGTGGGTCATTCTGCCCAGTTCCAAATTACAGCATCTGCCCGTCCCTCTCCCCATTCCCCCAACACCAGCCGAAGCTCAGAGCGGTTTCAGTCACTTCGCCAAACACACAATTAAGGCACACACTATATCCATACTCGGTTTGGCCTGGTCTCAAAGCCTCCTCTCTCTCCATTTCTCCATGCTGTCTGTCCGTCCTCAACTTATCTGAGCCTCAGTTTCAACGTCTCCTAAATGACCTGACCGTGCCCTGCCAACTTCCTTAAGTGGTTACGATCATCAAATAAGAAACTGTGTCCGAAGACTCTGTGGATTCTACATAACTGTGGTACAGGACTACTCTCTAATGAGATTATGACAAGAAAATATCCATACATTTACCGGTATTAATAAATTCCATGCAGAATATGGGCATATAAAGTATAGATACTTAGATGACAAACCTCTTTTCCATCTCACTCTAGTTTACCACCTCCAAGAAACACCTGGTGGAGATGCCTGCTGGCACCCTCGGAGGTGGGCATGGTACCCCAACTTTACTCATGTTCGGGCTTTCATCCCTGTGGGTGGAAGCATGCTCTGCCCCATTCTAAAGTCGCCCCGAAGCAGAAAGAAAGCCATTTCAATTTAGAAAAGTTAAAAAAAAATCCCCATAAATCCCTAAGGAGCTCCTTGAGTCAACATCTACTTCCAATGACCTACTTTGGGTTCAGGCCGCCTTCCTAGGGGGCTGTCCTATTAGAGGTTAGGAGAAAGCCAGCCGCCAGCCCGGCTTCAGGCTTTTGTAGCGAACAGTCAGGGGTCCCAGCTCCAGAAGGAGGAGATTGAAAACAGTTAGTCTTTGAATGTTTTATGGCGAGATAACTTGAGTCTTGCAACAGAATGAAGGCATTTCTAAAAACTGAGTAAAGAGGGCTGGCCTTTGTAATGCTGCTCGGTGCTTTATGGCAGGCACCGTGCTCCCTGCTAGCAAACCCCCTTTAGTCGGTGTCAGCTCTTTCCTAATGATCCCATACGACAGGAGGTGACCAGTTGGACGGAGCTGGCCTACTTAGTTTACCTGAGCAGCGCGGGGAGTGCGAAAGGCCCCAGGCTGAGATGTCGGTCTCCTGTGTGGGGGGCCGAGGGGACATCTCAGAGGCTGCGGGAGCTGGTGATCTGTGAGGCCGTGGGTGGAATTATTCTCAATGCTCAGCCGTGTCCTTCAGCAGGTGGCTCCTGCCTGGTCCGTTGTAGGCTTGGTTTCCTGTGAAATTCAGCCACAGACCGTCAGCGGTGTGACCTCTCAGTGGTGTGACCTCTCCACGGTGGGACTTCCTCTTCTCAAGTTGAAAGGCAGTAAATGAAACCTTAGGAGGCTGAGGGTTCCCTCTTCAAGGGATGTCCTTAAAGGCACACAGTATCCTTATGGGGCACTTCACAATTTCTAGAACACACTAAACCAGATTGCTGAGTAACACTCATCCAGAAAGGTGGGTTTTGCTAGACTCATTTCACAGCACACATAATGCTAATATCTTGGGACTTGATGTTGCCGATGGTTTTCTGGGGTCCCCACCCCAAGACACACGGACCAGATCCATCAGGTGTTACGGGGAGGACTTGGGGTTTCTGTTGTATTAATTCTTAGTTATGTGGTCTTGGGCAAGTTTTGATTTCTTTTTCAACTAGTTTCCATTCCATGATCAAGGGACAGTCATATTTATATTTTAGACATGTTCCAAGAAATGAACAACATACTGTAAATAAAGACATGGTGCCATGTTTGGGGCGTGTGTTAGGTGCGCAGTGCATTTTAGTTTCTCTCCACCTTCAGCCTGGTCATTTCAGCTGGCACAAGTTCTTGCAGGTGCTTGCTGTCCTCTCTGGTCCTCGCCACTTGCCACTCTAGTTTTACATAAATTGACTTTGAATTCCGTAACGTGCCCCAACTTAACCGATTCATTTTCCACCTTCACAAAAGAGGGCGATGCCGCTAACCTCACAGCATTTTTCAGTGCATGAAATGCCAAAGTGATCTTGCAAACACAGATAGGCAAGAAGATGTGGGTGTAACCACAGGTTAACTACCTGGAACCCACTCAAAGAGATCTTCAAATATTTTGTCAACTCCTATGAATTTAATGCACAGAAGGAGACACTGAAGTTTTTACCCATCCTTTAAAAATTATCTTTTTATT
>PVJN01007519.1:0-69338 GCA_004026805.1 Lasiurus borealis | reverse complement strand
TGTATTATTAACAGTTGGTTTACATTCTTCTGACTCCTATATTTATCTCTCACTTAGTTCAGAACTTGGACAGGGAAAAGAGATGATATTAATTGGGTCCCTTCAATCCGAACCTATGGAGAGTGTGGCATAAATGCCATCCTTGGATTAGGTTAGTTGGGATATTTTGAACCCCACCAAGCACCCTGCTCTGTGAAGGCGCTTGTGTATATGGATTAGGAATAGAAAGGAATTAGAAATTATTTACTAGAGTCTGCTGTCTGAATGCTGTCAGAGCATCACTAAACAGCTCCACTACCATGAACTCATTTGTTTTTAAGAAACAGAATCAAGGAAAAGAATATTGTTCACATTATAGGTTGGGATTCTCCATCAGAAATTAGTTAAGAACAGGAAGTGACAAAGACTCAAATTCTTCATTACATTGTCTGTTAGAACCAGATGTGCTTTCAAAAGTAACAGTTCATGTCAACTTTTAGCTTCTCTGAATATATGTGGGATATGCCCTTCTCCATTTATGATCACAGATACTCAAGTCATTCAAACTTGAGAAAATTCTAAAATGGAAGACATTTCCAAAATTTGATAGAGATCAGCAGCTAGAAAATGTCCTCAGTCTGATTTCCAAGTTCTATGATTGCAAACATATACATTTTTTTCTATGACAACATTTTGTGATTAACTGTGCAATTTTTTTGTAACCTTTGGGTCTCTAAGATTAAATTAGTTACATGTCAATAAATGCCACATTTTTATTATTTCAGCAAAACTGTGCCACTTCCTAAGATTAATTGTTGGAGCTCAGATAAGGACACAGCCCCAGGATAGAAGATAAAATATGATGGTAGTTAGTGTAGGCTTTTGTGTCTCATTGAATCTTTTCCCAGTAATTTTTTCCTACAGTGAAGATTTGGTTGATATCAGGTATTATAGTTATTAATATGCAGAACCTGGAAATATAAATAAACTAGCACCAGGATTCTCTAAGATTTGGTCCAAGCTTGAGATTCCCCTTTAGAATTGATTAAATTAGTAGATAGGCCAATAGTGATAGCAAGAGCCATCAAGGATTGACACCTAAGAAAGGAAGTCAGATCAGAGTAATACCACAGTTTATTCTGGGCTTATAAACATGTTATGCTGACTGTGCTCCAAAGTTTCATTTGTTATCAGTTGTTCAAACATAAAAAGCTTGAAAGTCATCTTTCAAGGTTGGGCCCCTTGTCTAGTCCACAGCCACACCCAATCCAAATCTGACTGCATATCTACAATGAAACTACATTTTCAATGAAAGGCGTGTCGTTATCACAGTGCTAGTAATTCAGCCAATAAAAGTGATAATGAATATCAAATAGCCATTGTTTTGACTGTTTCAGAGGATAAAGGGATAGGAGGATAACTGTGATAAAATTCTGTGCAATTTCAAGTGTTCTAGAATTTGATGACACTGATACCTTCAGGGTAGCTTTTTTTTTTTTAATCAAAAATTTCTAGGGAGATGGGGGGAAGGTCTATAGGGGGAAGAGGAGATATATGTACTACTAAATGTAATATTTTAAACAAAATAAAATTTAAAAAATGTCTAGGGAATTTAAAGTCATTGTTTCCATTTTTCACGATAAAGTGCCTTTAAAAGGGGAGAAAAGTGTTTCCCTAAGGAATCCAGGCCAGAGCTGAAAGAGAGAGCACAAGGAGGGAGAGATTGGTGTGTGTGTGTGTGTGTGTGTGTGTGTGTGTGTGTGTTGAATGTGACAAATAGAGTTACTTAGAATTAACTGAGTCAGAAAGCTGGAAAGTCTAAAGAAAAGTAAAAAGGATGGCACGGGCAGTCCCCTGAAGTTTATAAAATAAAAAAAGAAAATTTGGCTAAATGAGATAGAAAAATACTTTCTCTAGAAGTTGTTTCTAGATGGTGTTCACCCAGGACTGCTCTACTTCTTGATTTGGGAAAATCCAGAAGACCAGGTGGCATGTACTTTGCAAATGTCTTTGTGAGTAATGTAGTTTATAAAGTGAGTGTTCATAACTAGGAGGTGCCAGCACATTTATTTGCATATCAGCTAGACCAGCTAACTTTTGGGCATGCTAGTTCTTGGTACCCTTGGGCACCATTTAGAGGCAAATCTGAAGCTTCTCTACCCTTAAGGTGTCTCAGAGCCATGACTGAATTCTTGGCCTGGGTTGAAATATCCCTTTCTTAATATGGGCTCATTCCATGGTGGCAAGGCACTCAAAGCACTGAGGGAAGAACTTTGGCCTTTTTACCAATTGCTCATGAATTTTCAAGTGTGTTTGCTAGCCGCTGATAGTGGTGACTTCCTTAGACCTCCTACTGGATAATGCTCTTGGACATGGTTGCTGAGGAGGCAGCAAATGAACTGAACTCCTTGTCCAGCATGCCAGATCAAAAGCAAACAGGCAGAACGGTGCCAAGTTTAATTCACACAAATGGCCCCAAGGAAAATAATGCCAGTGTAGGCCGGGCTGCTTTTTGCAAGGATAGGCAGTCCCTTATCGGTTCTGTGACAGCATCTGCTGCAGAGCCCATCGTCCTGGAGCTGAAAAACCAATTTGAGAAAAGGCAAATATGTAGGGCTCAGAACTCAAATAGGAGCCTCTTGAAGAACCTCTGTGGACAGGAGACAAGAACTATTACAAAGAGATGAGTATGAAATGCATATATTTGATAGGGATTCATAATTAGCAATCAAATTTCTTTTGTAAACATAACATTGCTTTCCTCTTTGCAATGCTTTAAGTGCTTTTTAAGAACCAAGTCTCATTGAGTGGGTTAATTCTGAGTCACTCTTGTGAGTTTCCTGAGACTTCAGAGGAAAGCCCTGTTCCAGCTGTAAGAGGGACAAGCACATTTAAATGGAAAATCTGATACTTCTGTCTGATAGCATCTGGCATTTCCATTTTGGCTCTTACTTGCAAATTAAACTCTCTACAAAAATTCTATGGAGAAGTTCAACAGTAAGCTTTTATTCTTTTCCTGTCAATGTCAGCAGTGGTGAAAGGCCTTATCCCAAAATTAATAAAGAGAAGCTGTTCTGACTGATAACCTTAAGTACTCACAAAGTCCCAAACATGTTCAGGAAATTTTGTGATAAACACACGTGTATAAACACAGAGGGCATTTTGCTACATTCTCGTTCTAATCTTCCCTATCAGAGTCAGGGCTTGGGAATGTGACTGCCATTATTATGAAGGTAAAATTTTTAGCAGTCCCCTGGTGTTCAGGGTTAGTATACATTCTGATCTCTCTCTTTTTCTTCTTCTCTTCCATCTGTATTATTATTATTCTGCCTTCCTTTCTCATCCATAGGGAGCAGGCTTCCAAATCACTCCAATGATAAATTGGTGATAGATGGGTCCTGTCCCTTTGAGGATTATTTCCATAAAGTCCCCGTAGGTTCCAAATCATACACTCAGGATAACTTCCCCATCCCCTATCCTTTATCTCCTAGGGACACTTTTGGCATCTATCTTTGTACAAAAGCTGACACACAAAATTGGCACTGTCACTTTGTGAAACTGTTTGGAAGTGTCTGCAAAAGTTGATTATGGGCACATCCTATGACCCAACAGTTTTATAACTTGGTATATACCCAACAAAAATGAGTATATGTGCGCACGGAAGGAATGTACATGTATGCTCACATTGGCACTATTCAGAATGGTAAAAAGCTGGAATCAACCTATCATAAGTAATTGATTAAAAATTGTGGTATATTTATAAGTAAAATACAGCAATAAGAATGAACAAACTGCAAGGACAACATGAATTACCTTCACAAAAATAAAATACTGTGCATGTTTATTTCAAAAATAGATAAGACTAATCTATGGTGTTCCGAGTCATGAGAGTAGGGATGTAAGTACTAGTTACATGATAATAACATTTTACTTTAAAACAACAACAACAAAAAACCATCCAAACAAACCCTAAAATCATTCTGTGATGCATTCATCTTTTTTTAAAAATACAACCATTTCTGCCCCAAAACTTAACCAAATGATGCTGGGGTTCTTGTCCCAGCATTACAAAGGGTTCAGCATTCTGGAGAAAGGGGCTAATGTGTAGATTCAACAAGGAGTCCAAGAATGAAAGATAATTTTGAAAGGCATTGGGGGATCAGAGGATCTCCAGCTAAAGGAACTGAAGACTACCTCTTCTACTCAGGACCCTGCTTTTATTAACACTTTTTTTTTTTCTTATGGCAAGGTGGAGATAATACACTTCAAAGGGTAGGGTATCAAATGATATACAGAAGCACTGTCAGTTTGAGGAATGGCCTACAGCTGTTCAAGTGTTTGGCCAACAGGAGGCAATAAAATGCCCTCAGCTGTCTGGCAGCAGACAATCCTATTCAGGTTTAGGGGAAGTGCGGTTTAGCTGTTCTAACAGGTAATTACATTTGACTCAACCCTTGTTGAGCTCCCCAAGCTTCATCAACCTTTTGATGGACCTCTTGTAATTATTACATGCTGGAATTGGTTCCCAGCAAAATGGTAAGCTCAGTTCCACCAGTGAACAAGCTATCATCTTAGGAGTCATGGCTATTAGTGTAAGCAGTAAATCTTAGCACCCAGCCAACAGAATTTCTAGATGAGGTCAGCATAATACCTACAAAAATTTAACAAATATTTAGAATTTTACTGTGTATCAGGCATCATGTCATGTACTGTGGTTAAAGTAATGAATAAGCCCTATTTTTGCCCTCAGCAAACTTTTTCTCTATTTTAGTTCTAGACTTCCCTAGTCACCTACCCTGTTCCACTCAGGCCCCATCCTACATACTATGTTGAGCCTATCAGTACTCGCTATATTCCTCTCTTTTCTCCTGTGAATGCATCAACTTTTTATTCATAGAACCATATAGCAATGGACTTGAAAATTCTAGGGGCAAGAAGCCAAATGAAAACGGGATTTTGGAGATCATGTACTTCTCCCACCTTCCAGATGTATGGATCTTCATCACTGCAATCCCCGTTCAGCTACTCATTGTGAACACTAAGCAGATACCTGAAAACTCAACTCTTGATATTTGCAATCTGGACAATGTTTTAACCTTTCAGACCTCTATATGACCAGTTAATGCACATAGTAATTTGAAGAATTATATTCAAGTGGCAGAAAAAACTTTGATCATTCAGAAGTGCTGCTAGTAAAGTAAGAATTTCTCAGAATTGTGCCTGTTGTTTAGATACTAAGACATTCTAACTCCATGGTTCCAAATCTTGGGTGCCTGGACCTCTAGGTAGGAGCCAAGCCTTAAGTTATCTGCAGTATGTTAAAAAAAACCTCACACTAACCCACAATAAAGTTTAAAGCCAGATAAAGTTGCCCTAGCTGGTGTTTCCCAGTGGTTAGAGCATAAACGTAAGAACTAAAGGGTATCAAGTTCAATTCCTAGTCAAGGGCATGTTACCTGGATTTCAGGTTCATTCCTGACTCCATGGAGGAGGCAACTGATAATCAATATCTCTCTCACATAATGTTTCCCTCCTCCTCCTTCTCCTCCTCTTCTTCCTCCTTTTCCTCTTCCTCCTCTTCCTCTTCCTCCCTCTTCCACACTCAATGGAAAATATTCTTAGGTGATGATTAACAACAACAAAAAGCCATGTAAAGGTGAACTTTTATACTTGCCTGGAAATAAATAGTCATTGTGTAGTAAACTTGGCCCTGGCATGTTTATCACAAGTTCTGATGGCAGTTTCTATGACTTTGGCAAATGCAAACCGGTGACTAAATGAATAATTACTTAGCAGATGTAGTTCTCTTGAAAGAGAAATTTCAAAATGTGAGGTTCCTGGGGTTAAATAATAAAATGTCTTTAAGGTAGCGAAAACTTTGGCAACTTCTGATCTAGTTTAAGGCATCTTTCCCTTCTGCAGGACCAGCAGAGGGCGCTGGAACTAAACAATTCCCTCTGAGCCATTCCTGTTTCAAGGGCACAAGATAACAAAGAATGATCAGAGTAGAGGAAGAGGCAGCTGCAGTTTGGAGAGTGGTCACACTGGGAAGGCATGCCCATTTCATGCATGAGTTTTTAAGGAATAAGTGACCTACCATGCAAGAGAAGGGAGCAGTTTTTTTATGGCAGTACTGTTTTAGAATCTATAATTGCCCATGTTGTTTAGAAATAAGCCATTCCTAGTGTTTGTCCAGTGAGGGCACAACTCAATGGATGAGCCCACATTTGACTTCCTAAAATGTCATTGTCACCTAAGGGAGCAGGTCTGAACATTTTGAAGCAGTGAATTGCCTTGTCATTTCTGAGTTTGGTTCTTACTCCTCCATTTTCCTCTACTCCTCCAAGAATGACTTTAGAGGAATTATTTTGGGCACAAATAAGTAGATTATATAAGAGGGTCTTTTTGTTGGGGGTGAGGTGAGGTGGGGAGGGGTATAAACCTCCTACTACTTCCTGTGCAGAAAGTAGAAAGAAGGTGTGCCTTGCACTTTCATCATGAAGTGGGCTCTGTCATAGGAGACAAATATGGTCAGGACATTCTGGATTCCATGATTCCATTCCCTCTCCATGACTGATTACCTCTTTGTGTTTGTGGAGAAACTGAACTTTGCTCATTTTGTATCACTGCTTTTTGTGATTCCACTGATCAGTACTATTCTACAGATTCACATCAAGTTTCATTAAGATACTTAACCTACCTAATTATAGGAATTCTTGTATTCATTATTTCTGCACAACTTAAATGTTCATACAGTGTTCAAATTTGTTTATTCAAGTTGGATATTTGACTTCCACACTCATTTTATTTATTTTAACTTAAAAATGTGTTTTTCTTCTTTCCTTCTCCTTTGAATAAGTACTATATGACTGGAATTGTAACCCTTGCATTCTGAGACCCCATGAGTGAACTAGAATAGGCAAGGCTCTTGGAGGTAATCTATAACTCCTGCTATGGCATCCATAAAAGCTCAGACATTTCCCCCGAATTTGAATTCATCCAGTGATGGGATGGGAGAGGTTGCTTAAACCAATAGGGCAAACTTTCTAGTTAAATCTGATGTTAAACAGAAATTTGTTCCTTTGAATTGTGCAATAATAAGTGCATATTCTGATATTCTTACTCTCAGTAGTCCTTCAATATTTGAAAACCACTACCCAATTTTTCTTCTAGTTTTCTCTCCCCTGAAGGCTGAACATCTCCAAGATCTTTAACAATGTCTTATGATATGAGGTTCTTTCTTCTCCTTTGTCATTATAATCAGAAGTTTTCTATTTATCAGTATCTCTTAAAATAAATTCTGTCTATACTCTTCTCCAAGACAAGAAGATTCCTAGATTCTTGCAAATTCAAGGAGCTTTGTCTAGTGTGGAGGTGAGTCTGGGCTGATCATGGGGCTGCAGCATTTGCAGCCAAGAGTAAACTGAAAGTTGTTGATCTTAGGCAAAGCTGGGACCCAAGGCCAATCTGATAATTCAAGCACAGCATCTGAATCTAATGCAATTGGGCCCAGAAGCAGAAACCAGGTAGGATTAGAGCAGGGTACAAAGAGTACGAGGACTCCCCAAAGCACCAGCATCACTGTTTCCACACAAGTTTGAGCAGTCTTAGCTCTGAGTGCATCTTCAAAAGACACACCCAGTAGTTTCTTAAGATTATTTTATAATGAGCAGCTAGTGATAAAGGTTTGTTCTTTATAGTGAGAAATTTGTTGATTTTGGTAAATGTTTTCTGTATCACACAGAGGGGTGTGCATGGTGGGTTTTCTGACAGTGTGTGAGATTTCTCCAATTCTCTGACACCCAGGGGGTGTCCAACAATTCAATCCAATTTTGACACTAACTATCTGGATTTACTATAGATCCCACGAGTTAAAGGCTCAGTCCACCTCTTCAGACAGCTGCAAAGGGGATGACCAAGCTACCAATACTTTTGCTTGGCTGCCTATAAATTTTGGGGTTTCTATGGTTCTCCATCTTAGGTTCAGTAACTCACTAGAATGACTTACAAAATTCAACAAAATATTTAATGTTTACCAGTTTACTATGAAGGATAAAACCAGAATTAGCCAAATGGAAAATATTTAGAAGATGAGGGATGGGAATGAGGGGTGCTGAGCTTCCATAACCTCTCTGTGTATGCCACCCTCCCAGTACATCAATGTGTTCACTAACCAACCCTGAAGTTCTCTAAATCACTTTGTTCAAGAGTTTTTAGAACCCAGTGTCTAACTTTCCTCTCCCTCCCAGAGGTTAGGGTAAGGCTGAAAGTTCTCAAGCTCTAATTACTGTGTGTAGTCTTTTTGGTGACTAGTCTCCCTCCTGAAACTATCTAGGGGCCCCTACCCTAAGTCACCTCATTAGCATAAACTCAGGTGTGATTAAAGTGGGCTCATTCTAAATGACAAAAGAAATGCTTATCACTAAGGAAATTCCAAGTGTTTTATGAGCTCTGTGCCAGGGACTACCCAAAACAAATACCAAGTGTATTTTTTGTTATACCACAGGGGGACATGACAGCAAGGTAACCTGTGATCTAAAGTTCAGGTTTCCCTTTGCGAAGAAAATTATAAAAACCAAACATGGGATGAATCGTATTGACTTTCATACTTTGAGAAATAATCTGGGAATGTGTGATAGGTAGTCTTCAAGAACACTTGAGCTCTGAAAACATTAACCCAGGTTTGGTCTCTGGAATAAATGTCAAACCTGGTCTATGGCTGTAACCTTATCAATTTATGTAATCAAATTGAAAAACAATGCTGCTCAAAAAAGAAAGGATATAGTCATCCCATGGGAGAGAAAAATGTAGTATATGGCTGAAGTAGTTAAGCACATGTAGGGGAGAGAAAAATCCTGGCTATGTGGGTGATGTGAATATTTGACTTATTCCAGAGGTGCTTTGTGGAGCCAGGATAGCTCATCAGACTGATGCATATTTATGTTTTTTTTTGTTAATCCTCACCCAAGGATATTTTTTCCATTGTATTTTTTAGACAGAGTGGAGAGAGGAAAAGATAGAAAGAAACATTGATGAGATAGAATCACATCCATTGATTACCTCCTGCATACACCCAGACCAGATCCCAGGCCTGGGAGGAGCCTGCAACCAAGATAGACCTGTGCATCTTGATTCTCCATTTCTCTATAGTCTGATTCTATGCTTACAAAGCAAGGCACTAATTGGTAAGTGCTTTTCAGCTGTTCAGGTTTCTTGGTTCTAAGAAGAAACCACCATGGTCAGAAGATGTGGATCTGGCCACTGGAAAGGGGTAGATCCAATTGGTAAATTAATGTATTTTCATGCTCTTTCATATGTAGAAAAAATATGGTTTGCATGTCAGCCACACATATGGCTTAAATAACTACTTATAGCCTGATGACTTCCTGATCTACAATCCCTGGCTAGCGCTCTCTTGATAATGCCATTACAACAATCTGGTTATTATTTAAACAGGAAGGGAATAAAGGAAAGACTAGATAATATAGGGATGCCATTTGTGCAGCTTTGCTAGTTTAACACTCTTTAAGTCTTTTCCCCACTGATTGATGGGGTAAGGACTAGACAAGGACAGTTTGGACTCGTGCCCAGTAAGGTCTGAGTGAACTAGGAATGTGCTCACCTGTCTGCCAGTCACACTTGGGAACAAATTAGTGGCCTGAATGGTCATGGCCACTGAAAGTGCATGAAACCTGAATATTTAAATTTCTAAACAAAAGAGCACTCTCTCTCTCTCTCTGTTTCTTTCCTTTCTCTCTCATGCACTGGGCTCCTGGGACTCCTGTTGAAGGGGACATACTGCCCTGTGTCTATATGGGTCACCACCATGTGGGGCTCCACACAGTGGACTCTAATTAGCTTGGATGTGAGCATGAATAGACTTGGCTGCAACATGGAATGGAAGCTCTGGACATTGGACCTCCTTTTGGCTCTGGAACCCCAGCTGCACCTCTTCCAAGACTAGTTTAAGGGACTTGGAACTTTATAACCCGAGGAATATAACTCTGCACCAATAAAGCTTTTACCACAACACATCCTCCTGTGTAAATCTTAAAAAATTATTTTTATAAAGATATTGCAAGAACCTCAACCCACTCCCATGAACAAGGGAGGAACTTGATTACCTGGTAACACTGCCTATTGTGTCATCACTAAGTCACACACGCAACTTCAACTCAATCTGCCAAAAACTGGACTCAGCAAAAACATTCTCCTACAAATTTCCTTCATTGCCTCTACTGCAGTGAATTACACCACCTGGCTGCCCAAGCCAGCAGCTTAACACACATCCTTTACTCCACAACATCCTGCCTCACCTTTTGAAATTCTCTACCAAGTGCTACCCCATGTCCCCTTCTTTACAGGATCTGACCTCATCACCTCCTCCAGGATCACTGCAATAGCTCTCTTCAACTCAGGCTCCTGTAGCCCATTCTGCCCCCTGTTGCCAGAAAAATGCTGCTAAAATGTGAGTAAGCTCATGTCAATTTTATGCTTAAAATTCTTCAATAACTTTCATGATTTCAGACTTTACAGTTTAGCCCCAAGGTTTTCCATGATTTGTTGCCCACTACATCCCAAGTTTTTCTCCAAAAGACATCTGCACCCTAATCTTCCTTATAATTTCCTGAGTGCATCATGCAGTTTTGCACCTAGGTTACCTAATACAAATTGTTTTATCTCCCTGGTATAGTCTTGTCATCCAGGCTGGCTCCTCCCTTGTTGTGCTAAAATCTGCTGTCTTTCTCCAGAAAGCCTTCTCCACAGCCTCCTTTTAATCCACCTCCCTCAATTTTTAGACTCCCGATTTTTTCCTCTAATGACTTTAGGGAATTTCCATATCCCATGCCATAAGGTACTGCTGCAGTCTTGGTTACTCATCTTATACCTGAGATCTTTTGAAGGGCAGGTATCTAACATAGATAAATGAGTAATAATAGTTCTCAACAAATGTTTAAAAGTCTCTTATTTATTTAACAAATTAATAATTTATTCTAAAGTCCTGAAGAAAAACTACTAGGCAGTAAAAGTTATAGAGAGGCTAATTTTAGTTATTTTGAAGAATTTTTGTTCTAACAAAGTGAGCTTCCTTCAAATTAAATCAATTGTTTATAAGATGGGGAACTTCCCATTACAAGAGAAGTTCAGGTAAAGATTGAACCCTTTTATAGGGCTGTTACTGGGGGAGATTCAAGCATCACATGAGAATTGGACTCTGGTTGTTATTGGCTGGTCCCAATGTGCTGTTGCTCCTGCAGGCAACAGTAGGACTCCACTTCCCACCCACTCTGAAGTAGCCATTAATAAGGAATTGATTTTGGCCAAAGGAACATGAGCAGAGTGATGTGTGTCACTTTCAAGCAGATTCCAACTGCTTTAGTCATCATGGAAGCAGTGTCGAGGCGATGCCTCTCTTAGCCCAAGGTCCTGGGTGACCCCAGGTTTCAGAAACCCTGCATTGGGCATGTCTGGGAATGAGGAATCAGTTTTGTGTGTTAAGGCACCGAGATTTGGGGTTGGAGGTTTCCAGAGCATAATCCACTCTATCTTGACTGGCAGTACTCTTGCAATACCATCCAAACCTATGATTTTGTACCTTGTTAGGTTTTTTTACGCCGCCTTGAGGAAAAACTGTGAGTCCAAACAGAGACCGAATTAAACAGGCTTTATTGGGAGCACACGGGCGGGTTCACCTACTGGGAGAGGGGAGCAGGAGAAGCTGTGCCAAAACTGGGGCAGGGATACGTTTTTATACTTTTCAGAGGCTGCCTATATCCGTAGAAACCGGTGGCAGTTAGGGCTTTCTGGGGTCAGGTGAGGCCTGGGGTCTGTTCTGCTGTCTGGCTAGTTCCTGGAACTGCTTGTCAGGCAGGGATTCTCCACCGGAGTGTGACGGTTTCGGAATGTCGATGTTGAAAGGTCAATTTCGCAAGGTGGGGGTTACTTTTCCACCTCCGGGGCAGGGCGTCAGCGAAGGCCGGACATACCTCTGTGAAGAGAAAGAGGCATGAAGGGGACTCACTGGGAAAGATGGAGAGGGACTCTGGGAAGTTGATGGCATGTGAAGATCTGAGGGGAACAATGGAGAGGAAGGCCCAGACATATTGTAGGTTCTCACAGTTTTGTCTTGGCCCAGGCCTGTGGGCTTATAAGGATACTTGGCTATTTCAGAGAAGTTATGGTAAAGAAACCTCTTTATGCACTTGAGAGCAATAGACCATGTTCTGCTGTGTGCCATGCGCCAAAGGCCATTGATTGGAGATGATAGGTCTAGAGGTTTCCTGTCTGGCCAAGCCGATTGGGCATCCACTAGCACAGTGGGGCCAGGAAGAGATGGCCTCTTGGGGTGGGGCTGACCTCCAAAGTATGTCAAGAGCCTGGAGGTCAAGGACTCAGTTTTTGCCTCAGACCCACACCATGACTTAGATGAGTTGAGCCTCAGCTTCTTCATAAATAAAAGTGATTAAAAAAAAAATGTCCTTCCTGCCTCACAGGAATTTTATGGCAATCAGGAGATAATGTGCCTGGGAGTGCTTTGTAAATTGAAAACCACTAATCAGATACCAGAGACTGTCGCTCTTATCCTTCCATTAATATTCTCCCAGCTTTTGTGGCTTCGCCTGCTCTTCTTTCAGATGCTTCAGGCTATGTTCTTTAGATAGGAGGTAAAGCGTGCAGCAGTGAAGTCTTTCATTTAATAGTGCTTTTAAGTATACAGTCCTACGCTCTCTATCCTGTTATCAATCTCCCAGGAGAAATTTTCTTCTTGGCTTTGATAACCCAAAGAGCATACAAAGCATACATATTTCTTAAAACATTTTCAGCTGTTTACATTTAAAAAATGTATATTACATTGCCCACTCCCATCCCAAATCAGTACATACACCATGTTTAACAAAGTCACACTAAAGAGAAGTCTTGCATTAACATTCCCAACAGCTTTAGTGGAACCCCAGAACCCATGCAGGTTGTTCTGGAACAGCTTTACGGGCCCTGAGCAGAGACACTCCCTGTACAGAACTGTCATTTGTCGGCAACCTTATTAAATGTTTGGTGGTGAGGGAACGATGGTTAAGTATTTTCCATTCTAATGTGAGAGTTTGTTACTCAGAGGTATTTTAGTTCTGCTTTAGGAAAGTGAATGGGCATTTTTGTTTCAGGCAGACTGCTAAGTTTTCCATTTAAAGTAATAAGAAAGAGGCTGTGCATCATGTTTTGCAGAAAATCCAGATAGATTACTGACGTTAAGCATGAGAAAAATGCCCTATTATTTGATTTTGATCCTCCCCATTTGTAAAATTGAAACGCATGAGGCTCACAGCAGTTTAAACTTTTCCCCAGCGTCCAATAGCTTCTTGTGAGGAATGAATCCTAGCAGATTCGGACGTGTCTGTGCTTACAGCTGAGTCCGCTGTCCCTCGGCA
This sequence comes from Lasiurus borealis, assembly GCA_004026805.1. Classification (NCBI taxonomy): domain Eukaryota; kingdom Metazoa; phylum Chordata; class Mammalia; order Chiroptera; family Vespertilionidae; genus Lasiurus; species Lasiurus borealis. The sequence continues at coordinate 55,935 of PVJN01007519.1, read as the reverse complement.
TTCCTGGGCTGGGAACATGTTCTCCTGCTGGGCTTTGAGAATGTTTCATTGTGGGAAAAAGAAACCCAACCAACTAATTTAAATTAAAAAATAAAAGACTGGCTGTTGGAAGTTTAAAATGATAGCTACAGAGCCCAAGGCCTGGACGTATAGCCAAGGGTTCTTGAAGGCTCCAAAACAGGACTAGGTGGACAGGCAGCTGCCATTGGGGCCCCTCGTAGTCTCTCACCTCCCTGTGCCTCTGGCCAAGGACTCCTTTCATCCCTTTCTTTGCTTTCCACCTTTCTCTGCTCCATTTGAACTTACTTAGGCAAGGTATGGTCCCATCCAGCCCTAGCTTTAAAAATCCCCGGCAGAGAGCAAATAATGGCCTTTGTGCACCAATTCCAAATTCTTGGGAGGCAGAAGCTAGCTGATATTACTTGAGTCAGATGGTCACCCTGATTTGATCAGTTATCACTGTAGAAGAGGTGCTGGATATGTAGGTTGCAGGGCTTCATGCTGCCAGGAGGTAGGAATAAATAAAAGGGACATAAAAATTTGGCTGAACAAACAGTCCCCCAAAGGAACAAAAAGCAATTACAAACATGTTTCACATTTCCCTCCTGGCTCTAAAGAGAAATGGGGGAATAGAAAACAGGAAAGAAAAAAAAAAGACAAATAGGGCCTTAATTATATGTATATGTATGAACATATATACGCACACACGCATATATCTCTCTAGACCTTTAGGATTGTGTTCCCACCCCACGCACTGTCCTTTCCTTGTACTGAGAGGTCTCCCTCAGGGCTGAGGTCAGCAGGGCTTATGTGTTTCTTGCAATGCAGGTGCCTTGGATGAAGGCACAGTGATGATAAAGTAGGGTATGGATGAGGTCTGAAAGAAAGCTCAAATGATGATATCTGTAATCTTATATTAAAGTTGCCTTTATATTTGTTCATTTCCTCTTTCATTTATAAGCTTTAGGGCCATAATGGTGTCTTATTTACCTATCCTCCTAGTCTTTAATGATAATTTGTTCTTGCACACAGATGGCATCAACAGATATTAGTTGAATGAATTAATAAATTAAAATTTTAGAAAACCAAAAAATTGTCCTCAATTGATTTTATATAGCTTTTTTTCTTTTTAGTGCAGAAAATGGACTTTAATAAATATTTTGTCTTAAAAAACTCAAATATTTGTGAACATGTAACAATGTTGGAGGATAACTTTAATTTTTATCTTTTTAAAGAGAATCATTGAGTTCTGCTTTAGTTCTATTCTATAGATAACTTTTCTTCAAGTTTGATTAACAACTAATTTTCAACACCACATGTTGAATGAGAGCAGTCTTTTTGCTTCATTTTCAATTGGAATATTTACTGTATATTTTGTGTGCTGTGCATTCCATCAAACAGCATAAAGTTACCTAAATAATTTTACTTCTATATGAGTTCTGATTATAGCCATTACAGAAAACAAGCTCCATCTAATATTGGCTGGAGCAATTTGTGTTGTTTTTTTTTTTTATATTTTATTTGTATCCTACAAACTTGCTAAACTAATTTAGTAGTTCTAGTAGCCTTTTATAGCTTCCTTAGTATCTTCTATGTACTAGTATGATCATATCATCTATGAATAAAACAATTTTACTTACCTATCTGCCAGAAAAGAGCACTCTTTAAAGGAATGAAACCAATTCAGCACCCAAATACATAAACTTAGCAATGTTCAGAATCCAGTTAAAAAGTTATTAGATATTTAAAGAAGCATGGAATGTGATACATAACCAGTAGAAGAATCAGTCAATAGAAACAGATCCAGAAACAATAGAGTTGGTTGAATAAGCAGACAAGGGTCATTATCATTTATATAGTATAGCCTCAAGGATCTTAAGGAAAACTGTAAGTAACAAGGATAAACATGGAAGATATTAAAAAAGAATCAAATGGAACTTCTAGAGATGAAAAATACAATATGTTAAATTTGGAAAAAATATTATTGGATGGGATTAGCACAGGTATCCTGCTGTCCTCTGGCCCTTCAGGACCTTAGCAAGACTACTTTCTCTTTCTTAAATTTCCTCTGAACCCAAAGGGGCTCAGGCATGACTCCCACCTGAAGTTAAGAAGTCAAGAATTGATGGAGGTTGGATGGTGGAGGGGTGGGGGAGGTTGTCAATGCCACCAGCTGCAGTGTTCTGTGATCACAACTCATTTGGGGCTATTCTGTATTTCACTCTGTATTTTAGAGAGAAAAAGAGGGAAATGGCTTAAGTGGTTATTTCTATAACTTGCTTTGATTTGATCTTTTTTCTTGATATTGTTTATTTATAGCAGTTTTCAATGTTACTGAGCAGCTATTTCATAGCTCTCAGTCTTTTCTTCCCTTTAATGTAATTTATAGATTCAAAGACAGAAACCCTTGGAGGATTCCTGGTCTCTATGTGGGGGTTGCTCACATCTTCTTTCCCCATAGATTTTTATGTAAACTATTAGAGTCCTGGTACACAAAATTCATGCACTGGGGGGATGGTGTCCCTCAGCCCAGCCATCACCCTTTCCAATTTGGGATGCCTCGGGAGATGTCCAACTACTGGTTTAGGTCCAATCCCTGTCACAATCTGGGACTGCTGGCTCCCAAACACTTGCCTGCCTGCCAGCCTGATCACCCCCTAACCACTCCCCTGTCAGCCTGATAGACGCCTAACTGCTCCCCTGCTGGTCCAATTGCCCCCAGCTGCCTTCCCCTGCTGCCCTGGGCACCCCCAACTGCCCTCCCTTGCTGACCCAGGTGTCACCAACTGCCCTCGCCTGCTGGCCCAGTTGCCCCCAACTGCCATCCCTTGCCAGCCTGGTTGCCTCAAATTGCCCTTTCCTTCAGGCCTGGCTGCCTCCAACTGCCCTCCCCTGAAAGTCTGGTCACCCCTAACTGCCTTCTTTTGATGGCCTGATTGCCTACAACTACCCTCCATAGCCAGCCATCTTGGGGCAACTATCTTTGACCACATGGAGGTGACCATCTTGTGAGAGGGCATGAGGGTCAGTTTGCATATTACCTCTTTATTATATAGGATAACCATTTGGCTTCTGATTCCTTAGAACTAGAGCATTAAGAAGTCACAATTATTGAAAATGAGTTTGGAATATCCCACTGTTATAGGCATATATAGAGGGGATGAAAATTGGACCATAAAATCTATTTCCCAATTTTCAAAAAAGTTCTTCCAACATTTTCGTAAAGAGCTTGTGTGACTAATAGGCTATAAATAAGTATAAGTTTGATGCATTATGCAGCATGTAGCTTGACTGGAACTGAGACAAATGAGGCAAATAGATGCTCTATTCAGAATAATCAGAATCTTTAATGATAAAGTTTAGCTAAAGCATATGCAATTTTCTCCCAAGTTTGAACACATGTGAAGGAAATACTTTTAGAAACCCTTATGTGCAGATGCTGGTTCATGTATTTATAGTGCTCATTTTTGTAAGATATGAGAAAAATTTCAAATTTACAAAAACACTTAAGAAAATTGGTAAACCTTACTCAAAACATATTATTGGAAAGGAGTTCCTTTGAGTTCCCCATATCTGTCTCATTTCTTTTTTGATATTATTTTAATTTGCTTTTAATAAGTAATAATTCACAGGGTTCAAAAATCACATGTACACTTGTATTAACAAGTGTGTGCATGTGTATGTATTAATGTGTTTATAGCAAAATGTCTTTCTCCAACTCTGTTCCTCATCTGCTCAGATTTGTACCACCAATGTCATCACTATTATTAATTTCTTGTTTATATTCATCAGCATGTCTTTCTTCAAATTCAGGCTGACACCAGTACATATTTTCCAACCATTTAACCCAAAAGGTACCATATACTGCTGTGTGCCAGTGACCTGCCAAAGGGAAGACAGTGGAAGTGAACATGGGTTCAACACAAACACCAGCAATTGTCTAGAACTTAGACCAATAAAAGAATTTTGGAGGAAGGACTGTTGACCTACATTGTTTAGAACTATTGACAGATGGTTGTTAAAAAAAAAAGTGGACCAATTTTTTTCCATTTTAAATTGTTTTAATTTTCTACAATGAACCTCTGATTGCCTGCATCAATGGCATAATACTCTTACCACTGTGTTCCTAGTATGCCTCTTTTCTCAATATTCTACAGATCTTTCTCTCTAACAGTAGAGAAAGAATTCTGTTTTTAAAGCTGCATAATATTCCATTGTGTGGAGGGATAACAGTTTATTTACTTATGGCATCATTAACAGTGATGGCTTTTAGGGTTGCTTCCAATCTTTTGCTTTTACAAACTATGCTGCTGCAAACAACCCATACTTACATAATTTTGCTGGGACAAAGAGCATATGCATTTGTAATTTTCATAGAAAATAACTTGATACTTTCACCAGCAATATGTGAATACCCGTTTCTCCAGAGCCCTGCCAAGAGAGTGTGTTACTAAAATTGTTTCTATTAGTTAACCTGATAGGCAAAAAATGTTCCTCAGTGTATTTTTAATTTAGTTTTTGTTGTGAGTGAGGTTGGACATAATTTCATTTCTTAAAAATGACATTTTATTTATATAGCCCTCTCTGTGAACGCTCAGTGCATTTGCTTTGATCATTTTTCTTTTGTTTAATTATTCTTTTCCTATCCATTTCTACTACTTTACATTTTAGGAAGATTACCTTTTGTGATATGTGTTGCAACTATTTATCCAGCTTATCATCTGTATTTTAATCTTGCTTGGGTGTTTTGATCATGCAGGAGTTTGTGTGTGTGTGTTCTCAGTGTGTGTGCAAAGCTGAATTTATCAATATTTTCATTGTGACTTCGGGAGTTTGAATCCTGCCTTTTTTATGTGAACTCATGGTACCTCAGAGTGACCGAGAAGTTGATGAGGGGAACATTTTTCTTTATGGAAGTATTTCACCTAATAAGTAGAAAAGAAATAATAGGATCAGAATGTCATCTTTGGAAGCCCTGGTGGCTTAGTGAATCTGCATACTGATAATCAATGGCTGCTAACATCACAAAAAGGGCAATGAGCAGGCATTGTTTGCTTCACGCTAGAAATAGATAAAATCACTGATGAAGTGGTCTTCCCCGAAACAGTGAATCTGAATCTAATCAAGCCTATAGATATAATGACCAAATTCATGAAAGACATATGAGAGTAAAGTATAAACAAAAATATTCCTTCCACTTTCTGCAAAATGTATACTTGGTTTAGTTCTGCTTCCTTGAAAACTACCATTTTTTTTCCCCCACAGTAAATCAGAGGAGCCAGATTGAGCTAACTCCACCCTGGAAAGATCAGATTAACTAATCATTTGGTTTTCAGGACATTTCATTTCTTCCTGGTTAATAACAAGCCCAAGTCCTATTACTCTGTAGGGAAAAGCTGTATCCATTTCCAGGGACTCACGGGAAACATTTTCTAATGGAATGGCACAAGCCCTATAAGCTCAAGTATTTTTCTGAACCCCTTTCCCTCTGCGCCTATTAAGTCTGCAGAGTAAATCCTTATTAAACTGATAGCTATTATTCAAAACAGCTTACATTTCAGAGCAATTACCATTCCCCAGCCAACTGAATGCCCAATTAGTCTTTAATAAAAACAGCATCTAGTACAAAGCCCAGAAAAGAAAGGTATTTACCAAATCCTTTATTGCCCAATTCATTTAATTCGGGCAACCTACATAATATTTATACAATTTCCCCCCCCTAAAATACAACCCGTGGGTTGACTATAAAGGAAGGATTTGCCTAACTCCCTTGTAATAGAGATTGCTAATCCACATGTGGGAAGGCAAATGCATTATTCCTTTTGTCCTCACATTATTTCTCTCAAAACCAGGAGAACTGGTTATCATTATTCTTTTAATATAGACTCAATTTAGGGCAACAGTCATGCAAATATCCTTTCCCAGTGTCAACTCCTAATGGCCTCTCTGAGGTGTGTGGGAGTGCAGACAGGCAGGGATAATGTTCTCACTGGAGCATCAGCACAGGGAACAACTGGGTCTGAAACTCCACTGGGGACATGTGCACATGACACTAAAGCAATTGTATTGGGGCTTCTTAAAATATAATTACAACCAAGAAGGTTATTTTAATATGTTTTTATTGATTTTTTAGAGAGGGGAAGAGAGAGGGGTAGAGTGATAGAAATATTGATGAAAGAGAAACCTCAATCATCTGCCTCCTGCACCCTGCCTTCTGGGTACTGAGGCCACAATGGAGTCATGTCCCCTGACCGGTAATCAAACAGAGATATCCAGGTTCCTGGGTCAACACTCAACCACTGAACTATACCACCCAAGCTCAAAAGGGTTATTTTAAAAACAAACTATCAAAATAGTATCCAATGATTTACTCCATTCCTCAAATCAGCATTTCAACAATTTTGAGCTTATTTGTGACAATAAGTCCTCCCTTCATAGAGTTGGCAGTAGCTCTTTATCAGGAGTATCCTGTCAAACTGCCCATGTCCCACTCCTCTATAATTATGTATTAACTAGAGGCCCAGTGCACAAAATTCATGCACTGGGGAGGGTGTCCCTCATCCCAGCCTGTACCCCCTCCAATCTGGCACCCCTCGGATTGGGCCTAAACCTGCAGTCAGATATCCCTCCCACAACCTGGGATCACTGGCTCCTAACGGCTCACCTGCCTACCTGATTGCCTCTAACTGCTCCCTTGCTGGCATGATTGACACCTAACTGCTCCTCTGCTGGCCTGATTGCCCCCAACTACTCTTCTCCAGTGGCCTGATCACCCCTAAGGCTTTTATTAGTATATAATGACCCTTCACAGAAAATTTCACTAACCCTGCTTTATAATAAGGGCTTGGTGATTGAATCATTTGAACCAGACACCAAGATTTCCTTTCTTTGAATAGTGGAGGGAATAATTATATTGTCTTTAAGTTGCCCTGAAATTAAAATGAGATAATGACCTAGAAAAGTATAAAAGCACTATATAAAGACAACTGTCTTTTTCATGCACCAAAAGACAATAAAGTGGTAAAATGAAAAAAACTATTTTTAATCTCCTCCTTCCTTCTTTACAGCCTTTATTTAAACTTTGAAATTTATAAAAATTTCACTCCAATTTTCATTTCTTTACATTCAATATTATTTTGTATTAGTTTCAGGTTTTATATTAGTTACAGAATAGTGGTTAGACAATCATATAATTTACAATGTGTTCCCCGATATTTCCAGTACCTACCTGGCATCATACTGTCATTACAACACTATTGGCTATATTCCCTATTTAAGTGACAATGGGTTTACAGGTTTCTTCCAGTCTTTGGTGATGTTTGACTTTCCTTTTCTCACTTCTTCCCTCATTTTCCTTATATAGTATTTCAATTGGTCATCAAAACTCAGTGAAGGCACTGGGACATGCTTAATCCATTTTACAGACCAGGAAACTGAGGCTGTGGAACTTGACTCAGCGCACAGGGATCCCTCAGAGCCATGAATTCTGCTCTTACTAAGGGACAGCTGCCAGGCACACAGATCAAACCTTTCATCAGGCTTCCAAGTCTCTTTCTCAAACACCTCTTCACTGTGGACGTTCCACAATCTTTTATCTCCCCGATCCTCTGCCCCCATTCTTTATTGACCCCCCCTTCTCCAGAATGGTTGAAGGCTTCGCTCTCACAACCAAGGCATGCTCTGCTGAAGGGCAGGGCGGTGCGGCTTGTTTTTGGGTCAAGACGGGAGCAGGCATCCTCGCCTCTGAAGTGTGAAGGCTGCCTGGGCAAGGCCGGTTAGTACTGGGAGCTTGTCTGAATCACGTTGGTCAGTCCCGTACCCTGCAGTGTGGCACCCATCCTCTGAGGTGGCACTGCCCCTCAACCCCCGCCTCAGGGCTGCTGGCTCTTGCCCCTTCACCCCAGCATCCTTCCATGATCCTTGATCCCTGACCTGGTGCACCCATGCCTTGGGGCCACTGCTGAACCTCTCTCTCTTTTCAGGTGAGGCAGATCCCTGCCCTTGGTCTCTGAGAAGCTGTGAATCTGTGCCCAGGGCTTGGCTGCACCTCCCTGGGCAGTGATATTCCTAGGGCTCCACTGGAGTGGCTAAGCAGACCCACCCACGCCTCCTGGGGCAGCAATGTTCCAAGGGTCCTGCAAGAGTGGCTAGCTGACCTGCTTCCCCTCTTGGGGCCTGTGTGGACCTGGGACCCTCGGGTGGCATCTGGTTCTGCACACCCCACCTTCCTGGCCTTGTGGGTGATGTCTGGTGCTGCCCGCCTGGCCTCCTCCCCACCCCCCGATGGACCCCGACCCCCAGGAGCCAGCCATAGTTTTTCCCACCCTGCTTGCATATGCAAATTAAATGCCATGTTTGTTGGGTTAATTTGCATACTCACTCTGATTGGCTGTGGTCATAGTCCCCCTCCCTTCTCCACCATCCCACTTGCTTGCTTCCTTCCCTTCTGCAGCACTTGGCTTCCTTCTATGCTATCTTCAGTCTTGGCTCTACACCAAGATATACAAATTAACCACTATCTTGTTTGGGGTTATTTGCATAATCACTCCTGATTGGCTTGCGGGTGTGGCTTGTGGGTGTAGCGGAGGTATGGTCAATTTGCATGTTTCTCTTTTATTAGATAGGCTAGCTGTCCTTTTTAAGTTTATGTTGCAGAGAACTCAGACTATTCCCTTCTCAAGATATTCTATGCACAACTCAGGTTAGAGAGATTTGCTATATATATTACAAATTTTTAGAAGGATATTCCCATCCCCTGCACATTGTAATAACCATGCTGCCTTCCTCTCACTTTCACTATCTGCCTTGAGCTTGTGAATGGAAGGCACACACTCTTGCTTTCTGGGTTGCGCTGCTCACTCCTAGGACTACCCTTGTGTGTAAGTGCAGCACGACAGGCTCTGTAATCCCATTGTTCATTTTGAGCAGATTCTCTGCATGGGGCAAAGGCTCTTTGCTTATGAGACCACAGAGTGATGTTTTTGAACATCATGGGATTTGGAATTGAAAGACCTGAGTTCAAATTTCAGTTTTTCTGTTCATACTAATAGACATAGGATACTGAAGGATTCAATTAATGTTTGTGGTTTTCACTTCTGAAATCTCTTAAATAGAAATATTACTGATCTGGTATAGAAAAAATGGCGGCAGAATAGACGGACAGATCCAGAGCCTATCGCTGAGCAGACAGAGAAAACAGCTGAGGGTCGCACTGGGAGTGTTTTTGGCAAGTTAAGAGACAGTTGGCCTTCAAGAGAAGTTGGGGAACTGCTGGATGGGGCTCCCTTAACCAAGCAGCCATGAGGTTTATTCCCTAAGAGCCACCAGCGTGAACGTGGAGACAGGGCCATCTTCAGGGGAAAGTGGATGCTTACGGAAGCCTGAAAAGCTACAGCTGCAGCATCCACCAAAAAGCCAGGGGACCCAGAACACTGCTCCCCAAACAGTGCAAACATTTGGATTCAGAGGAACTCCACACATTACACAGAAAGGTCAGATTTTGCCTGGGTTAAGGTGAGGTCTCTGGTTCTGCAGAACAGAGAGAAACGCACTCTAGGGGAACTGGACCGGGAGAAAGCTGCACATACAGAAATCAGTGGATGTTGGGCAGGGTGTGATCCCTGAATGTGGGAGGGGGCCCACAGAGCTGTTAACAGTGGGGAGCTCTAGAAAGCAACCCATTTTGATCTGAGGCAGGACAGCCTGGGAGTTATTAAGGTGTCCCAGCTGCTTGAACAGGAGTGAGGAAGGGGGAGTGCACAGACTGCACTCTTTCCTCTGCAGACCCTGGCTTCTGATTGCTAAGCCCAATACATAGGATCACGCAATTGAGGACATCCTAAGAGACTGCAGAGGAAAGTTGTTTTTCTGGAACCTGGGGATCAGAGCGCAGAATAACCATCAGAGAATCAGTTCTGGGGCAACCCACTCCCACAAATGGGTATTGAGTACCACAGAGAAAGCAGGATCTAAGCACAGGCTAGAGAGGTCCTGTGCTTAGTCTCAGAGGTCAATTCCGAAACACTGCCACCCAGTGGATGACTCACAAATTGACTCTCAAGTAATCACAAAAGAATAAAGAGATTAAGACACACTGCTTACTTAAAAACCAGGACTGGCTTTCAGCACTGAGCAGAAGTAGAATGAAGGGAACTGCAATATCATCCTGACTGGGAAACAGGCATGCCAAACAGAACAGTAGAGGAAATGAATGACCTCCACTACTGTCCATTCTATTCTTTTATTTTTAATTTTTAATTTTTTTCATCTTTTAATTAAAAAACTAATTATTTTTATTTTTTCCTCAATTGATTTTTACCTTTTTAATTATTACATTTTTATTTTCAACCAGTATTTTTACTACTACTATTTTACCTTTTGAAAAAAAGAAGTGTCATTTTATATTCTTTATTTTACTTTGGGATTAGAGTTCGACATTCTATTTTCAGCTTTCCTTTAGCATCATTTTACTCTATCTCAACTCTATGTTTATGCCAACACTCTCTTCCTAACTTTTCCCATTTTGTTGTCTTGTTTCTCTTACCCTTTTTCAACTTTAGATTTTCCCTATTCTTTTTTTTTAACCTGGTTAAAACTTCACCCCACTTATATATCTAATTTCTAATCCCCTACTCCAAATCCATACACACCTCTCTCTTCTCTGTCTTCACTATTCAAAAAATTGTTTTTCCTTTATGTCCTTTTGTTGTTGTTTGCTTGAACATTGATTATATCAATTTTTATACTTTTTTTGTGGGATTGTTTTTGCTTATTCTACTTGTTTTATTTTGATTTTTTGTTTGCTTTGTTTTGTACCTCTGTTTTCCTTCGCCTCCCTTGATATTAGTTGTTATTTGTAATTTGTATTAATCTCCAGATACTTGTTGCTGGCATTTGTTGGGATTAGTGGCTGTTCTATTGGAGTTTTCTTCTCATATATATATAATTTGTTCCCATTTTCTTTCTTATTCTCTTTCTTTTCTCTCTTACTTTTCTTCTTCTTCTTCTTCTTCTTCTTCTTCTTCTTCTTGTTCTTCTTCTTCTTCTTCTTCTTCCTCTTCCTCCTCCTCCTCCTCCTCCTCCTCCTCCTCCTCCTCTTTTCTTTTTTTTCTTTTTTCTCCCTTCTCCCAAATTCATTTTGGCACTTCGTTCTTTTCTTTTTTTCTCCTTTCTCTCTTATTCTTTATCTACTTACTCCTAATTTGTCTTTCACTGGTGGTCATCTTAATTGTGGTTATTAACATTGTGAATACATCTCTGTTCAGTGCCTTTTGTGTTGTACCTGGTCATGTTGTATTTTGTACCTTTAAATCAATGCAGAAGAGAGAACTACATAACCAGACATCCGGAGAAGAAAGACCATGGGCAGACTAAGAAACAGCCTGCATATGAAAGAAAAGCAGGCATCGCCAGAAAAGGAAGTAAGCAAAATAGAAGCAAACAACGTGCCAGAGAAAGAGTTCAGAGAAATGATCATAAGGTGGCTGAAAAGAATGGAAGACAAATTTGACAATATGAGGAAGAACCAAGAGGAAATTATAAAGAATCAAGAAGAAATGAAAATTGACATCACTGCCGTAAAGAACTCAATAGAAAGCATCAAAAGTAGACTAGAAAAAGCAGAGGACTGCATCAGTGAGCTAGAAGACAAGGTAGAAAAAAAATACCCAAGTAGAGAAGCTTATAGAAAAAAAAATTAAAAAGCAAGAGGAGAGCCTAAGGGAACTTTGGAATAACACAAAACAAAACAACATACACATAATTGGGGTTCCAGAAAGAGTGAAAACTGAGCAAGGAATAGAAAACCTGTTTGAAGAAATAATGACAGAAAACTTCCCTGATAAAGGAAGGAAAAAGCACACAGAAATCCAAGAAGCTCAGAGAGTTCCAAAAAAATGAACCCCCAAAAAACTGACATGAAGGCACATTATAATTAAATTGGTAAACACTAAAAACAAAGTAATTATCTTAAAAGCAGCCAGAGAAAGACAGAAAGTTACCTACAAAGGAACCCCCATCAGACTAGCAACTCATTTCTCAACAGAAACTCATCAGGCCAGACGAAAATGGATTGAAATATACAAAGTCATGCAAAGGAAGGGTCTAAATCCAAGAATATTGTACCCAGCAAGGCTTTCAATCAGAATTGAAGGTGAAATCAGGAGCTTCACAGACAAAAAAGGACTAAGGGAATATATTACCATCAAAACAGCAATGCAAGAAGTGTTAAAGAGTCTGCTGTAAAAAAAGAAATAGGAAGAGAAGAAGGAACACAAAGGTAAAGAATAAAAATGGTGACAGATAAGTACCTATCAATAATAACTCTAAGTGTAAATGGATTAAATGCTCCAATCAAAAGACATAGGGTAACGCATTGAATAAGAAAACATGACCCATAAATCTGCTGTCTACAAGAAACCACCTAACAAAAAGGGATGCATGCAGACTGAGGGTGAAGGGATGGAAGACAGTTTTTCAGGCAAATGGAAATGAAAAGAAAAAGCTGGGGTTGTAATACTTATATCTGACAAATTAGATCTCAAAGTGAAGGACATAAGAGATAAGGAAGGCTACTTCATAATACTAAAGGGAACAATTCAACAAGAAGAAATAACTCTGGTAAACATAAACGCACCCAATACAGGAGCACTTAAATACATAAAAAAACTCCTGGAGGATATTAAGGGAGAGATTGACAGCAATATAATCATAGTAGAAGACTTTAATCCCCCACTGTCACCACTAGACAAATCCTCTAAACAAAAAATCAGCAAAGAAACATCAATCTTAAATGACTCACTAGACCAGATGGAATTAATTGACATCTTCAGAACATTTAATCTCAAAGCCACAGAATATACATTCTTCTGAATTGAACATAAGTCATTTTCAAAGATAGACCATATGTTGGCTCATAGGCAAAGTTTCTTCAAATTCAAGAAGATAGAAATTATATCAAGCATTTTCTCAGATCACAGTGGCATAAAACTGGAAATCAACTACAATAAACCCCAATACAAAGAAATCAAACACATGGAGACTAAACAGCACACTATTGACAGGGTAACTAGAGAGAACAAGGAAGAAATAAAAAACATCATGGCAACAAATGATAATGACAACACAACAATACAAAATTTATGGGACACAGTGAAAGCAGTCTTGAGAGGGAAGGTCATAGCTATACAAGCCTACTGCAAAAAACAAGAAACAATGGTAATAAATTACCTAACCCTACAACTCTATGAGCTAAAAAGAGAGAAACAAGAAAAGCCCAGTGTAAGCAGAAGGGAGCAAATAGTAAAGATCAGAGCAGAGATAAACAACATAGAGACCAAAGAAACAGTTCATATGATCAACAAATCCAAGAGCTGGTTCTTTGAAAGATAAACAAGATTGATGGACCTCTAGCCAGGCTCACCAAGAAGCAAAGAGAGAAGATCCAAATAAACAAAATCAGATATGAAAGAGAAGAAATAATAACAGACCCATCGGAAATACAAAGGATTGTTAAAAAATACTATGAACAACTCTATTCCAACAAAATGGACAATCTGCAGGAAATGGACATATTCTTAGAAAAATATAACTTTTCTAAAACTCAATCAGAAAGAATCTAAACATCTCAAAACAAAAGCCCAGGACCAGATGGCTACACAGGAGAGTTTTACCAAAGATTCAAGGAAGAATTAAGACCTATTCCCCTCAGACTATTCCGAAATATTTAAGAAAAAGGAACACTTTCAAACACCTTCTATGAAGCCAATATCACCCTAATACCAAACCCAGATAAAGAACACAATGAAGAGAATTACAGGCCAATATCTCTCATGAACATAGATGCCAAAATCCTCAACAAAATTCTAGCAAATCGGATCCAGCAGTACATCAGAAAGATCATACACATGACCAAGTAGGATTTATACCAGGAATGCAAGGATGGTACAATATCCACAAATCAATAAACGTGATACATCACATAAACAAATTGAGAGATAAAAATCACATGGTCATATCAATTGATACAGAAAAAGCATTTGACTAAATCCAACACCCTTTTTTGATAAAAACTCTCAACAAGGTGGGAATAGAAGGATCATACCTCAACATAATAAAAGCCATATATGATAAACCCACAGCTAACATCATACTCAATGGGAAAAACTAAAACTATTTCCCTAAAAACAGGAAGAAGATAGGGATGGCCACTCTCACCATTTCTGTTGGATGTAGTACTGGAAGTATTAGCCATTGCAATTAGACAAGAAGAAGAAATAAAAGGCATCCAAATTGGAAAAGAAGAAGTAAAGCTGTCCTTATTTGCAGATGACATGATACTGTACATAAAATATCTGAAAGACTCCATCCAAAAACTAATAGGCTTCATAAATGAATTCAGCAATGTAGCAGGATACAAAATTAATGCCAAGAAACCTATGGCATTTCTATGGACAAGAATAACAAGAGGATAGCGGGTTCCAGGGGAAAACTTACCTAGTTTTGCCTGGCCCAGCCTAAATCTTCAGATAAAAGATACCTGAAATTTACAATTCTTTTGAAATATGTTTTGGTTCCCTGTGATTTTTGGCTGTATTAAATAAGGCTGTTTTGACTATAAGTAGAGTAAGAAGCCCCAAGAGTTTTCAAGGATAATTTACAAAGTCCAAGGTGAAATCAGACGACTTAAGACTGTTGCCCTGGTCTAGGACACCTGTGTGGGTAGCTCCTATCATTTCTGCTTCAGACATTGGGACAAAAGCTCTGTGCTTTCTTCCTCTTCCATTTATTTGCTTCTTGTTCCTGTGCAGGAGAGGTAGGATTAAGGAGCTGAGACTTGCGTGCAAATCTATGAGAAAAGGAACATGGTAACCCTTTGTCCTTCCTTGTTTTAGGCCCTGTATCTGTCTCTAATCTGGACATTGAATTTTCAGGCCACAATGGGACAGCATGGGTTTGGAGATGGTCCATAGAGTGTAGGATTTAAGGACCCTGGGACCTGTTTGTTAACCTTCTTCAATGCCTTTCCATTTGCAACATCTTGTGTATTTGTATAAAGGAAAGGACAGACAGAATGGAGTAAATAAAAAAGAGTCAAATTAGTAAATTCAGTTGCTGAAAGGAACAGAAACAAAATCTTTTAATTCAGAGGCATTTAGACGACCTAGAGATACATATGTTCTGTCCCTTAGTGGAATACTCTGCCTGTGCTTTCTCTCCTAAGTCCTTTACCATCACTCTAGAAATACTTTTCTTAATTCTAATTCTTTTAAGCAACCAAGGAAGTTTCAGCTTGTCTAAGAGATAAGCTAAGCATAACTTCTTTTCCAACATTGGTAGAACAAACCACCCCAAGAGTTTGCTGAGAGAATGTGAACATTCCCCGGATTATTTATATCTGTCAAAAATGCATCAAATTTTTTGCACATCCATCAAACCATTTACCATAAAGCAGCCTATAAAGCTTCCCTCACCAGTGGGAACTCATTCAAGGACAGGAAATAGGGATGAGCCTCAACATAGCAGATCTCAAAGTGGTAGCAGTTTCATACCTCATGAGGAAGGATATCTGTGGTTGCTGGGCCTGCATTGAGAAGGGATGAAAACAGGTAGGCACAGTAAAGAAAACAGACCAGATTGCATGGATTTGGGCCTGGGCAATGGATTTCCCATCTTAAAGGTCAGCATGACACCAGAGTAAGGTCTTTGCCTTTATAAGGTCAAGTTCAATGAACTATATATCCTGAAGCCAGGAGAATCCAATGTGCATGAGATTCTTTGGGTAGAAATGAAATCATTTCAAAGCTCTCAGCTTTGAAAACTCCCAGCTCGCTCACCAAACTGCTACATTTTGTGTTTGCTGACGCAGAAGAACAGCAGTTCCCTATAGCATACCACCAGATGGTAATTGGATTCTAATAATAGAACAAAATACAGAGAATTCCCACTACTTGGCTGGGTTTTAACTGATGTGACAGGAGAGAGCCAGCCCCTTCACGATGTGTGCCTGTGTGGGGAATGAGCTGTGAAGATTTTGGCTGGTTAAGCTCTCTTAGAAAGGCCAGGTTGGGGAGGAATCACACGTTATTGGAGTGTCCTAGGGGTTCAGCTTCCGCTTTTTGGATTGACTCTTGATGATTATCTGCTCTTCTTATTCTCAGTAATTCTCAAGGGAGTTTAGGCACCTGCAACTGAAGCCAGCTTCCTCCCTTCTCTGCCAGGCAGTCTTTAGGGAGCCAGTTTTTCTCTCTGCCTCCACCCTCAGACCATATCCTAAGCACGTGGTGACTCTCAGGAAGACAAGGCCTCTACATGAAAACGTAAAATAGCCCTGGATGGATTTGGTTTTCCTCAGGGTCTTGACAGCAGTTTTGGGGAAAATGGGAATTGTGTAGAAAAGTAGTTGTGGGGCTACTGAACTTGGAGCACATCTCAATTTATCTATTGCTACCTAGAGGGCATTTTCTCAGGGAAGCTTCTCAGTACAGAGCAGTCATGAGAAACTTGCACTCTTTGAAAAAAAAATAGGGCCTGTTGATGAATGTAACCTTTGTTTTCCAGAGATCATTTCTGAAAACACACTTATGATAGCAATGCCCTATTGGGGCCCACGTACTAAAGAATCAGGACTACAAAGACACTTAAGATAATCACTGATTTCTTAACGATCTAATAATATTAAGCACCAATATTTGCTCACAGTGCTGTAGGAGAAAACACACACACACACACAACAACAACAACAACAACAGAACTACAACCACCACTCTAAACACCAACCAACAAACAACAGAAATAACAAACAAAACCAGGATGTGAATTCCCTCAGAACACACCTAGATCAGCCTCCTCTTTGTGTAGACGAAAAAAACAAGGATCAGGTAAGTAAAGTAACTGGTTTAACGTCATGAAACTAGTACAAAAGTCTGGTTTGGCATCCAAAATAAAGCTCATATTCATGATTATATTCATAATGCTGGGATAAACTGGAGAATGAAGAGGGAGTAGGAGTAAGGGGAAGGTCTGAACTCAAATTCCTTTGTCTTTGATCTCTGAGATTAGTTTTGTAAAGGACTATGGACAACCCAGTAGATGGTTTGGGGAACCAGAATGCAGACACTCATAGAGAAGGAGAGCAAACCCTACATGTGTGGCCTTCAAAACCTCTGTGCTATGCACCTTCAGGGAGGTCACTTTGAGCTGAGCAAGGAGAGGTTTCCTGGAGGTAGAAACATTTGAACTAAACTTTGAAGGATAGATATAATTCAGGTGAGGAGCAACAATAAAAACAGCAGGCCTAGCCTGGGCCAAGAGGTACAATATTATATATATGTAGGATTGTAGTTAGTATGAAGCTTGACACCCCTTTAAATGTGGCTAGAGAGAGAGAGCTAAATGCCTGCATTATTACAGAAAATGTTAAAAATTCTCAAAGCACCGGATATTAAACATCAATACTGAGAATAAGAAAGTCAGCTATCTGAGGCAGTGCTAGGAAGGACTCAAACTATTATAAAGTTAAGTTTTGCCTTGAATCTGGGTGTTTATATGCATGCAAGTGTATAATGAGATCCTTTTATGCCAGAGATGAAAATGTGTTAAAGATTGGTATAATAATAGAATTTCTGTGTTGATTTTGGAGACTGAATATGAGCTGGAAGGAAATATCCATGAAGAGCAGAGGTTGGTTCTCATGGAGTTAGATGTTCTTTGGGTCTTGGGTTATTAAATACATAGCTTCGGAAGTTGCATATACAGATGTTTCCTGCCTATGACCTAATATGAGAGGCTTGCTGCCTTCCCTGAACCATCCCCAAAGATGTCACATAAACAAGTTTGATAGATATGATAACATTGAAACAAAAAGTGAAAAGATCTGGGGTAGGCAGAATATGATCGGGTCTTTCTCTCTCTCTCTCTCTCTCTCTCTCTCTCTCTCTCTCTCTTTCTGTCTCTCTCTGTATGTGTGTAGGAGGGGTGGGGAAATGAGTATGAAGAGGGGTAGAGGATCTGGTGCCAACATTGGAAACAGATTACAGAAAAGTTTTCTAGTTGCATCCTGCTCATTTTTACATTGCTGAGGGCAGAAAATTGCTTGCCAGGCAGAAAAACAGGCTTGCTGGCCTAGCACCGGCTAGAAGCTTCAGGATAACATTAGGGAAGAACCCTTAGTGGAGAGCAGATAATAAATCAGGGTACCTGGGTGGAGAGCAGATAACAAATTGGTGCAGCAGAAGGCCTGGTTCCAGAGGCTCCCTCTTTCTAGGGCCTCCTTGTCCCATAGTATGAAAGTTAAGAGCAACAACTCAGATTTGAATCCTGCCTTCACCACCTACTGCTCTAACTTTCGGAAAGTTACTTACTTCTGCTCTTGGGCACCTCTGTCTTTGTTTTCTCATCTCTAAAATGGACATAATACTATATAACTCTTAGAATGGTTTAAAAGATGCAATACATGTAAAAGTTCTTAAAACTGGACTGATACATACTCAAGAAAGTACTCAAGAAATGCTATCTGTTATTTTGTAAACTGGAGGAAGCTGCTTCCAGGGCCAGTGTTAGTGTTTGGAGAGTTTGGTAGTAACCAAGAAATAGGGGGGCCCAAAGGTATGGTTTTTACACACCGTCTGTTCCCTAAACTCAGCAGAAGAGGCACAAGATTTCCCCCTTCCTTCTAGATATCTACTATCAGCCAAAACAACTTATATTCCCAGGGTAATATGAGTCATAGAGAAAAGGTGACAACACAGCTACACTCTCAAAGAAAGGGAAATTGTATACTGGAGAGTGCAGACTTAATAAACCAGACAAAATTGGATTTAAAATCAGTATAGGAAATGACCTCAATAGGATGAAGGAAGATTTGGGAAACATGAAGAAGGAACAGTGAAAGACAACCTGACTGGAAATGCTTGGAATGAAAAATATGATTGTTAAAAAATATAACTCAATGGTCATTTGGATAATAGGATGGCTATCGCCATAAAATGAACAAACATCCCTGACTGGTTTAGCTCAGTGGATAGAGCGTCGGCCTGTGGACTGAAAGGTCCCAGGTTTGATTCCGGTCAGGGGCAAGTACCTCGGTTGCGGGCACATCCCCAGTAGGGGGCATGCAGGAGGCAGCGGATCTATGCTTCTCTCTCACCGATGTTTCTAACTCTCTATCCCTCTCCCTTCCTCTCTGTAAAAAAATCAATAAAATATATTTTAAAAAAAGAACAAACAAAATGAAAGTTTACATTAAGAACCTGCCTAGAAGATTCTAAGACACATTAAAGCAATTAAAACTATAAAAAAGTAAAAGTGAAGAGAGATGGAGGATAAAAATAGAAGTTAACATCTTTTATTAGGAATAAAAGAGTAAAAACAAATGTAGTAGAGAAAGTACTTGGAAATAGCAATCAATTTTTTTTCCTATAATTAAAGCAGGATGTGGTAGATTTGACTGACAGTAATGTCCCAGGTTTTTCCATCTCCCGATAGCCATGATCTTTGGTAGTCTTCTTTACACTGACTTGTTTTGGTTAATGAGACAAGAGACAATTGATGCAAGTAGAGACTTTAAAAGTGCTGCACATTAGGACTGGTCACTTGGTTGTGTTTAGGAGCCTGAGTGTCAATGTGAACAAGCCCATGTAGTCAGATGGATGATGGGAAACATATGGCCCAGATGAACCATTTTTCCAGCTGACAGCCAGCTGAAACCCAGAAGCAGAATGATTTAGCTGATTAGCTCTGCTGGTGTTTCCTGACTGCATAGGAAACACCAGCAGAGCCTAGCCCAAATTTCCAACCTATAAAATACAAGTTAACAAAAGTTTGTTTTAAGCAACTGTATTTTGCTGTGTTTATTACATAGCAATAGAAAGCTGATATAGAATATATTAATAACTCAGACTGAAAATTCTCTTAGTGGATTAAACAGGAGAGGTTTAAACACACACACACACACACACACACACACACACACACACACACACACCTGTGCTCCTAAAATCCTATATAATAAAAGCCTAATCCGCTAAGTGTCCAGTCATCCAATTGTCCACTTAACCAATCAAAGCATAATATACTAATGGTATGCTGCTTGCTAGATGTGCACTGACCACCAGAGGACAGATGCTCCAGCCCAGGCTGAGTGAGATGGGCAGGATATACCCTGGAGTCCTCCCGTGATCCTTTCCTGGCTGGCCAACCTCCCACGTTCATACCCAGTGTATGTGTACCGGTGGGGTCCCTGACCTGTGCCCTCTCACAATCTGGGAGCCCTTGGGGGATGTTGCAGTTTTGACCTGATCCCACAGGGCAGGCTAAGGGAACCCACTGGTGCACAAATTTGTGCACTGGGACTCTAAAAGGCAAAGGGAAAATTTTAAAATATTTTGGAGGGAACAATTAGATCATCTTCAAAGGAAAATAAATCAGATTGATATCAGGATTTTCAAAAATTTTGGATTTAACAAAATTGATAATATTTTTAAAGTATTATAATAAGAGACATTTGATCCAAAATTTTATATCTAACCAGTTGTTTAACTATGAGGGTAAAATAAAGGTATTTCAGACATAGTAGAGTCCAGGAGATTTAACATACAAAAACTGCTTGTGAAAATTATTAAAAGAATTATTTCAGTAAGAAGTTAAATGAAAAGCAAAGAGTGTGGATGCAATAGTGAGAAAATAAAACTAAATTTAAGTTTTGTATGGATAAGCACAGAAGAACATAAGAAATAATGGAAGGAGAAAGGGAAAGAGGGAGGAATGGGCATATTCTTCATAATTCAGAAGTAAAATTTTGGTTAAACTTGGAGACCCAAGCTCAAAGTTTGGGTTGATAGTAATGCAATCCAGGGCAGGAAGTGAGCCTGAAACAGATTCTAAGGAAAATTGTTTTGCTATGCCTCAAACATGCTGAAAACAGCTGCACCATTTAAAAGACAATTAAATATGTAATAAATGGAAATGCTATAAAACTGTTCTATAAAATAGTCTAGATGGGAATTGCCAGCATGTACTAGCTGAGTGAGAAATGTGTGCTAAGATGAAGGTTACCAGTTTTTTAGCAACACCAGCAAGTCATCTTCAATAAATGACAACTCAAAAACAGCTCTTTTCAGAGCATGTAGACTGGTGTGATGTCTGCAGGCACATACATGAGAGATACAATAATACAAAGTATACAAATGGGGGTTTAGTGGGGTGTGGAAGGCAACAGTGAGAGGAAGACTACTTGGCATTCTGTCTTGGCCTGGAGCCATAGAATCTGAGCATCTGAGCATTAAATGGTATGAGGAGTGGGACAGAAGCAACAGAACGTGAAAATGATGTTTTGAATCAGTAAAATTAGCTACCCAGCCAATAAGGAACGTTATAAACTGTAGAAATGCCTTCCCATCTTTTCTGTCTTATTTCATCATTTTCATTTCATCCTGAAAAGGATGCTCAGATTAAATCCTAATATTTCAAATACCTTTCACCCATATGACAGGCTTCTTAAATACCATGTAACAGAGCTAATAAGTAAGAGTTTAATCAGAGACATAGAACTGTTATTCATCATGGTATAGAGAGTTTATTATAAGGGCAGAGCTAACTCAATTGTGGGAAGATATGGAGAGAGGTGAAGGTCCAGGTGGAAGCTGGAGAATTAGAGGAGTCAATATCCATTCTGTATGAGACATCAAGTGAGTCTGGCTTCCAAATGGGCCTTAGCAAAGGATAATGTCACAGGAAGTCTCTGAGCAGTGTGCCTCACCAGGTATACCAGCAAATCAGACAAATATCACATGATCTCAATTATTTGTGGAATGTAATGGACAGAGTCAATTGACCAACAAAATAAGACTTGAAGCATGAAGGCATGGGACAGACTGACATTGGGGGAAGGAGAAGAGATAAACCAAGGAACTTATATACTTATATGTATAGCCCATGGCCATTGGAAATAAGGTAGCGAAGACCTGGGCGGGGAGAGGGGTAGTGGGTAAGAGCTGGGAGGAGGAAAATGGGAGATACCTGTAATTCTATTAACAATAAAAATATAATCTATACTAATAATAGACAAACATGTAAATTGACAGTACCTCTGCGACGCCCACAACCAATAAAGAGTGAGTATCCAAATTAACCTGACAAAGGTGGTGGACCTCTGGCCAGGCCATGGTATGGATGGGCCTTTGGGCTGCAGAGAGTCTCTGAGTAGCAGGCACAGAGTAGCCAGGCCCTGCAGAGAGCTACTGGTGCATGGATTTGTGTGCAGGGCTCCTAGTAAGATAAATGAAAGAATGAATGGATGAATAAATAACTTTCTGGAAACAAATGAAAATGAACACATAACAATCCAAAAATCCATGATACAGAGAGATAGCAGTCCTGAGAGGGAAGTTCATAGCACTGTAGGCCTACTGCAAAACAAACAAACAAACAAACAGAAACAGACAAGAAAAACTTAAAGAATTAGAGAGAGGACAACAAGAAAAGCCCAGAGTAAATAAAAGAAAGAAAAGATATAATAGAGAAACCAAGATGGCATATAAGGTATACACCTGTATGTGCTGCCTCTCACAACCACACCAAAACTACAACTAAAAGACAAAATGACTATCACCCAGAACTATGGGAAAGCTGGCTGAGTAGAAGTTCTACAACTAGAAAGAAAGAAAGAAAGAAAGAAAGAAAGAAAGAAAGAAAGAATGAAAGAAAGAAAGAAAGGAGCTCATTGAGACTGTGTAGGAGGTGCAGAGCTCAGAAAAGTGGAGGTACAGAGGTGCATGCAAATCGGGCTAGTGAGTGTGTGCACTGTTTTTTTTTTTTTTTTTCAGTTGGGAGGGAGTTACAAGCTCCCAACTGCTCTGAACTCTAGTTTCCAGCAAGACTCTGGGGACCCAGGCTCATACAGGAAGAAACTGGACTATCTGCCATTGGGTTGGAAAGTGAGGGTGGCTTTCTCACAGAGGTGCACACAAGAATTATTGTTTACTACGCTGGGGTGTGGGATGCGGAAACTGGCAGTCATCGCTGTTTGCCATGCCCTAGTGATTACCTGAGACCCTGCTCCACCCAATTTACAAACCTACCTGAGTTGTGCACAGCGGTTTTTGCATATAAATTGTCTGCCCTCTCACAGCTTAACCTAACAAATTGCAGCTGGGTCAGACAATTCCAAAACTTCCAAACACAAAGAAAAGAGGAGAAATCTGCAGATCTCCCTGTAGCTCCTGCTGGATGGCTTCAGATAGTAACTGACTTGCACCTCCTTGGAGATCCAGGAATCATTGTACCTAGAAGTCAGTGTGAGATGACACCAGATTTCAACTCCTCACATATATAAGTGACATATTCAAGAGGTAGACTCATTGAGCACAACAGCCCCACTGAAGCAAGTCCTGCCCCATAAGGGTGTCTCCAGCACAGCAATTCTTTCATTATTGTTTGTTTGTTTGTTTTGCAGTAGGCCTATAGCTGATCCTCACAGCCAGTTGGCCTGGAGGTCAATTCCTCCCACTGTACCAACAGAAATCAAGACTTAACTACAACAAGACTGTGCATCCAGCCCACAAAGAGGTGCACCAAGAGTGTCCACCTCAGGTGATTATGGAGGCTGAGCCACTGGGCCCTATAGGGCACCTAGCACACAAAGCCACTCCATCAACACAGGGAAACAGCCCAAATGCAGAGACAAAGAAACATGTCACAAATGAAAGAAATAGAGGAAAGCAAACTACTGGATATAGAGTTCAAAACCACAGTTATAAGATTACTCAAGAATCTTCTAGAAACCTCTGAAAAACTTAGTGAGACCTCTGAGGAACTTAGTGAGACCTTCAAGGATCTTAATGAGAATGCCAAAAAAAAAAAAAAATGGAAAAGGACCAGTCAGAAATTAAACATACATTGTCTGAAATAAAGAATAACATATAGAAATCCAACAGTAGATTAGAAGACCCCCAAAATCAAACCAATGATTTGAAATATAAGGAAGCAAAAAACACCCAACCAGAAAAACAAAAAGAAAAGTGAATGCAAAAATATGAAGATAGTGTAAAGATAGTGTAAGGAGCTTCTGGGACAACTTCAAGCGTAACTAAATTATGGGGTTACCGGAAGAAGAGAGAGAGCAAAACATTGAAAACCTATTAGAAGAAATAATGACAGAAAACTTTCCTTACCTGGTGAAAGATATAGACTTACAAGTCCAGGAAGTATAGAGAACCCTAAACAAAAGGAATCCAAAGAGGACCACACCAAGACACATCATGATTAAAATGCCAAGGGCAAAAGACAAAGAGAGAATATTAAAAGAAGCAAGAGAAAAACAGTTAGTTACCTACAAGGAGTACCCATATGACTGTCAGCTGATTTCTCAACAGAAACTATGCAGGCCAGAAGGGAGAAGCAAGAAAAAAAAGTGATGAACAGCAAGAACCTACAACCAAGATTACTCTACCCAGCAAAGCTATCATTGAGAATTGAAGGTCATATAAAGAGCTTTACAGACAAGAAAAAGCTAAAGGAATTCATCACCCACAAACCAGGATTATATGAAACGTCAAAGGGTATTCTTTAAGAAGAGGAAGAAAAAAGAAAAGTTAAAGATAAAAATTATGAATAACAAAGTGACAACAAATACATATCCATCAACAAGTGAATCTAAAAATCAAATGAATAAAAATTTGATGAACAGAATAAACTGGTGAATATAATGGAATCATGGGCATAGAAAGGGAATGGATTGACAATTCTCAGGGGGAAGGGGGCGTGAGGGGTGTGAGAAGAGATTGGACAAAAATCTTACACTTATGGATGAGGACAGTGGTGGGGGATAAGGGCATGGGGTGGGTGAGTGGGAGAAATCATGTGGAGGGAAACTATGGAGGAAAAAATAAGGAACATCTGTAATAATCTGAAGAATAAAGATGTATTTAAAAATATGTATAATAAAGATCAGAGCAGAAATAAATAACATAGAGAGTAAGAAAACAATACAAAAAAAAATCAATGAATCTAAGAGATGGTTCTTTGAAAAGATAAACAAGATTAGTGAACCTTTAGCCAGACTCATCAAGAAACAGAGGACCTAAATAAATAAAATTAGAAGCAAATGAGGTAAGATAACAACTGATACCACAGAAATACAAAGGATTGTAAGAAAATACTATGAATAATTATATGCCAACAAGCGGGATAACTTGAATAAAAAGGACAAATTCCTAAAAAAATACAGTCTTCTAAACTGAATCAGAAGTAATCAGAAAACTTCAATAGACCAATAACAACTAATAAAATTAAAGCAGAAATTAGAAAAAAAAAAAACTCTCAGAAAACGAAAGCTCTGTCCCAATGATTTCATAGGGGAATTTTACCAAACATTCAAAGAAGAACTAACACCTATCCTCAAACTATTCCAAAAAATCCAAGACGAAGGAACACTTCAAAGTTCTTTTTATAATGCTAGAGTTACCTTAATCCCAAAACCAAAGAACGAGAATTACAAGCCAATATCCCTGATGAACAAAGATACTCAATTCTCAACAAAATACTGTTTATCGCATCAGACCCAGCAATATATGTATTAAAAAGATCATACACTATGACCAAGAGGGATTTATTTTTGGGATGCAAGGCTGATACAATTTGCAAATCAATAAATGTGACACATCACATTAACAAATTGAATGACAAATCACATGATCATATCAAGAGACACAGAAAAAGAACTGGAAAAAAATCTAACACCATTTTTGATAAAAACTCTCAGCATAATGGGGGTATAGAGGTTATACCTCAATATTATAAAGGCCACATATGACAAAGCTACAGCCAAAATCATACTCAATGGCAAAAAATAAACCATTTCCCATAAGAAAAGGAATAAGACAGAGATGCCTGCTTTTATAACTCTTATTTAACATAGTATCCAAAATCCTAGCCACAGTGGTCAGACAAGGAGAAAACATAAAAGGCATCCAAATTGGAAAGAAGGAAGTAAAAATGTCATTATTCATAGATAACATATTATACATAGAAAACCCTAAAGACTCCACCAAATACTACTAGACTTAAATGAATATGACAGTGTAGCAGAACACAGAATTAGCACCAGAAGTCGCTGGCATTTTTACACATCAATAATGAACTTTCAGAGAGAGAAATGAAACAATCCTATTTACCTTTACAATAAAAAAGTTAAGGTACTTAGGTTTAATCTTAACTACAGGGTTAAGACCTGTACTCAGAAAACTATAAGATGTTGAAAAAAGTGATAGAGAAAGATATAAACAAATGGTAGAATATAGTGCATTCATGGATTAGTAGTCTTATCTTCATTAAAATGTCCATACTACCCACCACAACCTATAGACTCAATGCAATTCCTTTTAAAATATCAACCGCATATTTCACAGATCTAGAATAAACGCTCCAAAATTTTATATGGAATGAAAAAATACCCCAAATAGCTGCAGCAATCTTGAGAAAGAAGAACAAAGTTGGAGGGATCACAATACCAGATATCAAGTTATACTACAAAGCCTCTGTAACCAAAACAGCCTGGTACTGGCACAAGAATGGGTATATAGATCAATGGAACAGAACAGAGAACCCAGAAATTGACCCAAGCCATTATGTTCAATTAATATTTGACAAAGTAGACATGAGCATACAATGGAGTAAAGACAGTCTTCAAAAAATGGTGATGGGAAAATAGGATAGATATATGCAAAAAAAAATGAAACTAGGCAATCAATTTATACAATATGCATAAATAAACTCAAAATGGATAAAAGACTTAAATGTAAGTCATGAAAAACCATAAAAATCTTAGAAGAAACCATAAGCAGCAAAATCTCAGATATCTTATGTAGAATTTTCATAGCCACATTGCCTAGGGCAAAGGGATCAAAGGAGGAAATAAACAATGGGACTACATAAAAATAAAAAAGGTTCTGCACAGGAAAAGAAACCATCCTATATAATGAAAGGCCAGGGACCATAGCGTAATGACCGGAAGGACCACTCGACTAGTGCACCATGAGGTGCTTGGCCACCTCTCTATTCTCTCTATTCCTCTCCTTTACCACCACCCCCTCCCCCGCCACCCACCACAGGCTGGCGGGAGGACTGGGCTGGCTGTCAGGCAATTGGAATCCCCAGCTCATCCCTGGCTACTTAGGGCTCAGGCCAGCAGAAAAGTGGGCGCCAGTGATTTCACCTCCATGTGCATGCACCGGGCCAGCCACTGATGGAATGCGCTGCCTGCTGGGGCGGCTTACCCGGGCTGCTGTCACTGCTGCTGGAGCTTGTGGCACTGACAGAAGCTGCGGGGCATACCTATCCATCTCAGTGGCGGAGGCTTTCCGCAGGTGAACTAGTCAGTAAAATGAAAAGGGAGCTCACTGCATTGGAGAACATATTTGCCAATGATACATCTGATAAGGGGTTAATTTGAAAAATATATAAGGAACTTATATAATTTAACAAAATGAAGACAAAAAATCCAATTAAAAAATGGGTGCGTAGGACCTAAATAGACACTTCTACAAAGACGACATACAGAAGGCCAAGAGACATATGAAAAAATGCTCGAAGTCACTAATCATCAGAGAGATACATATTAAAAAGACAATGAGACATCACCTCACACCTGCCAGAATGACTACCGTCAATAAATAAACGAATGACAAGTATTGGCAAGGATATAGAGAAAAAGGAACCCTAGTGCTTGCTGGTGGGAATGCGGATTGGTGCAGCCACTATGGAAAGTAATATGGAGTTTCCTCAAAAAATTAAAAATGGAACTCCCTTTTGATCCAATGATTCCACTTCTAGGAATATATCCTAAGAAACCTGAAAACATCAATCAGAAAGAATATATGCACCCCAATGTTCAGAGTAGTGCTATTTACAATAGCTAAGATCTGGGAACAGCCCAAGTGACCATCAGAAGATGAGTGGATTAAAAGTCTGTGGTATATTTACACCATGCAATACTATGCAAAAGTAAAACAGAATAATCTCTTACCATTTGAGACAGCATAAAGGGATCTGGAAAGTATTATGCTAAGTGAAATAAGGCAGTCAGAGACATACAAGTGTCATGTGATCTCACTCACATGTGGAATCTAATGAATAAAATAAACTGATGAAAAAAATAGATCCAGAGACAAAGAAGCATGGAACTGACTGAAGAATCTCAGAGGGAAGGTGGTGGTGGGAATGTGGCAGAAGACTTTAACCAAAAAATTTATATGCATACATGCATAACCTATAGATACAAACTATAGTTTGGTAAAGGCCTGGGGGGAGGCGGGTGTGGAGTTGAGGGGTGGTCAATGGGAGAAAAAAGGGGACATATGTAATACTTTCAACATAAAGGTAAAATTTAAAAAAATATTGAAAGATATACCAAGTCTCTTAGTTCCTGAAATGGGGGTACTCCTTAACATTTCATCTCATAGTTCTGCTGACAGTGGCCTTTTGGAATTTCCCTACCTTCTCAAATCAACCATGCATTTTAAAAAATACTTGCTATATTTTATGTTGTATTTCCAAGTGTTCTTTTTTTGTGAGTTGTTCAGTGATTTTAGAATTCCAGATTTCTAGAGAATGAAGTTGTCTAAGAACACTGTGCTGTTGTTACACACTGCAGCTCTGCCTGACAGGAATTCTAGGTCCTACCCAGAACCTGAGATAAACAGGTCTGAGCAAGGGAGGATTTCTTGTGGCTTATCCTCTAGGAGTGACATCCCATTATCTTATACACATTCGATCGTCAAAGTTTTTTGAAATACCAGTAGTGAAAGATAGCTTTTGTTCTTGAGCTTTCATTCTTTGAGTTTATTGATACATAATGAGAATCCTAATCATTACCAATCTCTTTCAAGGCAAAGGACAAATGAGCTCATGGTTTAGGTATCCTAGTGCTCATTTGTGGTTTCAAAGCTCCAGATTAGTGACCTGTTGAGTAATGGAGATCAGCTCCTGGGAATTCCTGGGTCTAGCAAGCCATGTGCTCTCTTTTCTGGGTGCACTGATGATAATTTGAGCCCTCAAGTCAGTGTGACTTTTTAGATTAAGAACCAGTGAGTACCTGGAATAAAGGGACAGGATTGGAAAATAAACTTTTTTTCACTCCTACTTGGACACACTGAAATAGAGACTTGCCTTGCTCTTTCTTTTCATTTATTCAGTTGCTTCTCCTATGAAAGCAATAAGCATATCTTATCTGAGAAAGATGAAAGTGGAAACAATATTTATTCATTCCATAAATATTTATTGTGTATCTTCTATGTCTGTATCAGGCATGAAAAGGAAATTCTCATATATCTGTAAAATAGGTCAGAAGATCAAAGGAGACTGGCTGATAATAGGCTGCTCTGGATCTGTTTGCTAATTGGAGTAAATGAGGTTCAAATCAGGGACTAAGGACCCCCATGAATGTACTGTTGCATATGTACAGCATCTAAGAATTGAGATAGGTGAGTGTGATACTCAAGATCCTAATTAAATCATACATTGATTGTGGAAAAAAGTAATAACCAGTTAAGTAAGTATAATTTACATAAATGAAAACTATATAAATACAACAAACCTAGAAATAGGCAAAAATATAACAGCATATAGTTTTGTATTCAGACAAATCAAACTATTTTTCAATAGCAGAGGTGGGAGAAAGGGGTGGTTTGGGGAGAGCAGGATGAGGAAGAAAGAAGGGACTTTAATAGAGTAGGAGTTAGGAAACCCAGTAATGAATAAAACTTGCCCCGTCATAAAATTCCCTTAAGCTGGGCTCTTCAAAATATCCCCATTAACTAAGATAAAGCCCCCCCCCCAGATGTTCAACCAGTTTAAGCAGTTGAATTAGCAGAACATCTAAATGTCTCCATTATGAAAAGAGATACTCTCTCAATAAGAAGCAATAATGAGCTGTTTCCCAATGATAGATTCCATTGGGCGGGAGACTAGGGAACTTCAATATTTCCCCCCCTCTGATGTTATTGCAATGGTAAAGTTAAAAGTTAAATGTTAATATTAAAAGTTAAAGAGGTCCACCCAACTTCACCCAATCACCTACATTGCAGTTGAGGAAATTTTTGTGCTGACGTCCCATAAATTCTCACTCCCACAAATTCTTCACTTTACTGCAGTATGACTTATCTTCCCCAGACCCATCACTAAACCATTTTAAGATATACTAAACTATTTTAAGATCAGTTTTTTTTGTTTTCTTTTTCCCTCAGTCCCTCCACCTTCAGTGCCCCCTACCCTCACAACTGTCAGCCTGCTCTCTATGAGTCTGTCTTTAAATCTTACCAAATTTATGCTTTTATTTTTTAATATATTTTATTGATTTTTTACAGAGGGATAGAGAGTTAGAAACATCAATGAGAGAAACATCGATCAGCTGCCTCCTGCACACCGCCTGCTGGGAATATGCCCACAACCAAGGTACATGCCCTTGACTGGAATAGGACCTGGGACCCTTCAATCCACAGGCCAATGCTTTATCACTGAGCCAAACCAGTCACAGACAAATTTATGCTTTTAAATTTTACACTTTTCTTCCTGAACCTCTCTGTAGAATTTGACAATGCTCTCTTAAAACTCTTCCTCTCTTGGCTTTCTCAAACCACTTCTCTTGATACCTAAGATCATTTCTAGGCCTCTTTTAAATAGATCCTTTTCCTTTGCTGTCCTTTACATGTTGCTGCTCCCAGGTGCTACCCTTGGCCTCTCATTTCACCTGACTCATTGTCCCCAGGTGACCTCATCTGCTCTCACTGAGTCAACCATGGTTAAGCGGCTCCCTCACTTTTATCATCATGAAAACCAAATGTCTTATGGGCATCTTCAGCTCAAATTTAAGATGTTTAAAAATGTACTCTCAACTTTCCTGAGCTGGTTCTCATTCCATTGTCCACTCTTCCAGCCTTCTACAGGGCTGACATGAGTGCAGCTGCCTGCATGGAGACCAGTGAAGATTACCAGTCTTGGTTCTCAGGTCAGAAATTTTTCTGGAGCAGTCCCAGTGTATTTTTTAAATCCAGGTGATTAATTAAGCATATTTAATACAATTAACATTTATGCTTTTGTAGCACTTTGCATATAAACAAGTTCCTAAACCATAAAAATAAATCCTTTATTAGATCATGTGACCCAATTTGAGTTTGGGAAGTTATTCTATATACACACTAAATCAAAGTAGTAAACTGGCATTATGGTTTAGGTAACTGCCCTCTATGCATTTATCAATCAATTCCCTGGATACCAGTCTAAAGAAATTTAGTTTCTAACTTTTTGAGTCTGATGTTCTTTTTAGAGTGCACAGCAAAGTGAAGTCACTTCCTAAAGCCAAGTTTAAAATGATAATATATAGTGACAATTTATTGTGCTCCTAGTTTTGGTCAGTCTTTGTTGTGGCCACTTTGCAGTTAATACTTTAATCTTCATAATGACCCTACGAAGTACCTCAGCCCTTTCATACAGATGATAAAACTGAGACTTAAGTCAGTGATGTGCTGGATCAGTTTTTTTTCAATAATATAAAGTCTTCCCAACTTTGCATTCAGGGATATAATGTTGGGAGCTTAAAATCAGCTATGATGGGAGTATTTACACCACACAATTTGGCACATGTGACAAATCAGGGCTTATTTATTTATTACTTGTGGCCAGGTGCATGAAATTCATGCATCAGGGGGCGGTTCTCTCAGTCCAGCCTGCACCCACTCCAATAGAAGACCCCTTGGGGGACATCCCTCTCACAATCTAAGACCACTGGCTCCTAACTGCTCACCTGCCTGCCTGCCTGATTGCCCCTAACTGCCCTCCCCTGACAGCCTGATCTCCCCTCCAACTGCCTCTGTCTGCCTGCCTGATCTCGCCCCGCAACTGTCCTCCCCTGCTGGCATGATCTCACCCCCAACTTCCCTCCCCTGCCAGCCTGATCTTGCCCCCAACTACCCTCCCTTGCAGGCCTCATCTTAACTCAAACTGCCCTCCTCTGCTGGCCAATTTGGTTCTGATTGGTCGGTTTCTATGCCAGTCAGCATCAAAAGCTCTGCCTCCTAGGAAGCCACTGGCTCCTCACAGTTGACCCAGATTTGGTTCTATTTTTGGGAGGTGTGTGGGGGGGGGCTGTTTATTAAGTGGTTATTACAGGGGTCAGAGTGCATCAGTGGTGTCAGCCCCGGGAATGCAACCTCTCAATGTTCATCACCTCAATGCTGGTCCTGGTGAGCCCCGAGGTCAGAAATGAAACTGAAAGGCCTTGGTCACATGCTGCTTTCAGGCGTCCAGGCTGGGCAGCAGGGAGGAGATGCCCATGATGTGCCAGGTCTTCCCATCGGACACCACTGAGGTTCTGGTAGGACAGCAGCTGCATGCTTGCCTCTGCCAGGAGCCCAATCATGGTAGGCAGCATGGCAAGGCTGGAGGGCTGAGCCCAGAACAGGAGCAGGGACAGACTCCTGCAGAGAGTCACTTCTGGTCAGAAGGAAGCTCCCTTGAGTGCTTTCAGCACAGGTGTGGTGCCCTGGACAAAGCCCACAGCCAGGGTCATGCTCAGAAGGCCTTCCCCACATCCTTGCTCTCCTGGTACAGATGGGTTATGGGAGGTGGTTACATTGAGGCCAGGATTCTTCACCAGCAGCTTGGTATTCACCAACTTCACATCCACATGATTAGAAGAGTCTTTGAGGAGGCAGACAATGATTGTGGGGCTCAGGCAGTTCCCGGCATTCTTCAGGAATAAGCCCTGTGTTACCACCTGGATGGTCCCTTTGGACCCTATCCAGGCTCACATCAGAGTCCCCAGATCTTCTGCCAGACTGATTCAAGGTTTGGTGTGTGGCGAGAAGACACTGGTAAGGGCCTGGGCTTTCATGACCCCCGTGGGGGCTCTCCCCTTCACCATGTCCAAAAACTGGACAGCGATCTCCTCCCTGCAGCGGCTTTGGGCCTCTTTAGTGCTAGTGCCCAGGTCAGGGGCAGCTGATGACGTTCTTGTGGTCTATCAAGGCGCAGTTCCAAGGTGGATCCTCTGTGAAGATGTCTAGCGCTGTGCCCGCACACTGACCCGACTGTAGGGCCTGGAGCAGGGTCCCTTCATCCATGATCCCGCCTGCCCTTCTTGCATAAGGCTAAGGTGCTGTCGTTCAGCAGGCCTGTTGTGGAGGGCTGGAGAGGGATGCGCACAGTGATGAAGTCACAGAGGGGCCAGATCTACTCCAGGGGCAGCTGCTGAATGCTGAAGGAGGTAGAAACCTCTGGTGAGATGATGGTGTTGAACCCTACAGTCTTCATCCCAAAAGACTACATCTGGACAGCCACCTCTCTCCCAATCCTCCCCAGGCCAAGAATTCGCAGGGTTTTCCATTCAACTCAGTTCCCATGAACTTCTTTTGGTTCCATTTGCCATCCTTCATTGAAGCTGTGGCCTGGGGAATCTGCCTGGCCAGACACATGATCATCCCACAGGTGAGCTCTGTAGCACCAAGACTATTCCCATTGGAAGTGTTCATGACCAGGATGCCCTTCCTCATGGTAGTCTCCAGATCCACATTGTCCCATGCCAGTGTCGGCCCTGCCCACCACCTGGGGCTTCTTTGCTGTGTTGATAACATCCATGGTCACCTTGGTGGCTGAGCAGAGGATGAGACCTTTGCAGTCCTGTAGCTTGGCTATCAGCTCCTTTTTGCTCAGGTTCTACTTCTCCACCACCTGCAGCCCTCCATTTTGAAGGATCTTCTGGCAGCAAGGGTCCAGGCTAACACTGATGAGCACTTTCTGTAGATTTGTGAAGGCCATTGCTAGATCTCTTCTTGGCCTTGGGATCTACCACTTACTCTGGATAGCCACACTGCTAAGCCCCCAGATTTGGTTCTCATTGGTCTTAGTTTCTATGCCAGTCAGCATCTCTGAGCCTATCAATAGGGCCTGATCAGAAAGGCAGGGCTGATCAGCAGCCCCAGTGGAGTCCTGGAGAGTAATGGAGGTGTGGCTGCTGGCCAGACTGGGAGAGAAAGAGAGAGGCAAATGTTGGTCAAAAACTGCCACAGATGCAACAGATCAGTCCTTGCTTCTCTCTTCGGCCTCTCTCTGGCCCTGATTTGCAGCCCCCTCAGCAGTCAGTACTGGGGTACCACGTGTGCAGCACAACCCAGCGTTGGTGGAGCTTCTGGTCTGGTGGAGCTTTGGTGGTAATGATGCTACACCCTGGTTCTTTATTATAGAGACTAGATGCCCGGTGCATGAAATTCATGCACTGAGGGGGAGGGGAGTTCCTTAGCCCATTCTGCACCCTCTCACAGTCCTGGAGCCCTCGGGGTGTGTGCTAAGCCATCAGTTGGACATCTTTAGAGCAGCTGCTGAGGCCAGAGAGGCTTCTGCTACTGTAACAGTGCTTGATAGTTGTGAGCCTGGCTCAGGGTTTCTGGCTGAACGATGCTCCCCCTGTGGGAGAGCACTGACCACCAGTGGGCAGCTCCTGCATTGAGCACCTGCCCCCTGGTGGTCAGTGTGCATCATAGTGATCAGTCATTCCTCCATTTGGTCTATTTGCATATTGTCCTTTTATTATATAGGATAAGAATGTCTTATTAAACATTTACCAATACACCACAGTTTTCAGCTAGTAAGCAATTCAAGATTCAAATTTAGATTTGCTGGTCTCCAAACTCTTGCTCTGCCTTCCTGTACTAGAAACCATAGGTTGAGGTCAGTATCCAGCACTTCTCTAAGACTCTGAAGCTCTCATTGTAGAAGACTGCACCCCCTTCCCTAATTAAATTCTGCTAACTCAAAATAAAGCAAAGTTCAGCCAGGGGCTATCCAGAATTCCCTTTATTCTATATCAAGTCCTGCCAGAAAAGGAAAGCCAAATAACAAAATTGTTAGGAAAAAAAAAAAGAAACAGAGATAATTCGACTTGTTTGTTCAGTATCCGTGAATAAGTGCAAAGGAGGAACTGAATAAACCATTAGTTCTCAAATGGCTCGAGGAACCCCACTAGAGAGCTCTTTCACTTGGCAGTGAGGAGAAGAACCCCACGGAAACTTTAATCAACACCATCTAATAAAGGATCTGGAGTTTAATCTCTGGGCCAAGTGTCCATCTGCTTCCCATTTCCAATTATTTAGCACACATTAGAAGTGAACAGACCATAAACTCAGAGCAACCTTGGCGATGCATTACATTTCCAAGACAGGAGTAAGACAAGAAATAAACTTCTAAGAAGATAACAGAATGAGCCTAATGCCTTCTAAAATATGGCTTTGGGCTGGAGTCCAATATTGAAAAAAATAACCTTTAATAAATAATTGTTTTTAATGATACTGGAGTCTCCTCTGGCTAAGATATAGCAATCCCAAGGCCATAGTAGTCTTGCATATTCATTTGTATGGTATTTTAGAGTACTTTTCTTTGTATGCTAGTTTCCTCTTTGGTTTTAAATTGCTAATTCTTTGAGTGTAGAGACCATATCTATTAAGTCCTCATAATAATACATATTTTCTAACCATGAGTTGCCTGTGCTTTGCTCTTGCTTATTTTGCTTAAAGGAAGTGAGTGGGAATGGTAAGAGTGAAGCTGGCAATAGCACAGGGCAATGTTCTTCTGATATTCAAAACAAGGGCCTGGGCTTTCATGGCTCCCTTTCATCTGTGACACCTTCTTAGTCAGTAAAGGATTCCTGCAATTGCCTCCTCAGGAGCAATCAGGCCAAAATCTGAGTCTTGAAAGAAAGCAGAAGAAGCCTCTCTCTTTTTTTCTAATTAAATCTTTATTGTTCAGGTTATTAATTTGTTTATCTCCCTCTCCCCCCCCATAGCTCCCCTCCACCTGGCTCCCACCCCTCCCTCTACCCTTACCTCCACCCTGCATTGACCTCATCCATAGGTGTATGATTTTTGTCCAGTCTCTCCCTGTATACCCCTCACCCCTTTCCCCCTGAGAATTATCAGTCCACTCTCTTTCTGTGCTCCTGATTCTATTATATTCACCAGTTTATTCTGTTGATCAAATTTTTAGTTCACTTAATTTTTAGATTCACTTGTTGATAGATATGTAATTGTTGTTTATAATTTTTTATCTTTTACCTTTTTTTTCTTCCTCTCCTAAAAGAGTACCTTTCAGCATTTCATATAATACTGGTTTTGAGTTGATGAACTCCTTTAGCTTTTTCTTCTCTGTGAAGCTCTTTATCTGCCCTTCAATTCTGAATGATAGCTTTGCTGGATAGAGTATTCTTGGTTGTAGGTTCTTGCTATTCATCATGTTGAATATTTCTTGCCACTCCCATCTGGCCTTCATCATTTTTGTTGAGAAATCAGCTGACAGTCATATGGGTGCTCCCTGGTAGGTAATAAACTGTTTTTCTCTTGCTGTTTTTAATATTCTCTCTTTGTCTTTTGCTCTTGGTATTTTAATTATGATGTATCTTGGTTTGGTCCTCTTTGGATTCTTTTTATTTGGGGTTCTGTGTGCTTCCTGGGTTTGTAAGTCTATTTCTTTTACCAGATGTGGGAAGTTTTCAGTCATTATTTCTTCAAATAGGTTTTCAGTATCTTGCTCTCCCTCTTCTTCTGGCACCCTCACAATTCTGATGTTGGTACACTTGAAGTTGTCCCAGTGGCTCCTTGCATTATCTTCACATTTTTGGATTCTTTTTTCTTCTTGCTTTTTCAGGTGAGTGTTTTCTGCTTCTCTATATTTCAAATTTTTTATTTGATTCTTGCCTTCCTCTAGACTGCTGTTAGGTCTCTGTATAATGTTTTCTATTTCAGTCAGTGTATGTTTAATTTCTAGTTGCTCCTTTTTCATCTCTAGTTGGTCCTTTTTCATCTCCTCTTGGGTTTCACTAAATTTATCCATCTTTTCTAGGAGATTCTTGAAAAACCTTATAACCATGGTTTTGAACTCTATATCTAGTTGTTTGTTTTTCTCCATTTCTTTTGTTTGTGATCTGTTCCTAAGTCTCTGCATTTTCACTATGCCAGGAGAACTTCTGTGTTGGAATCAACCTTATGATACAAGACTTGCAAAACTGCAAAAGCCTCTCTATTGAGCTTGGGAGGGGTGGGGTCTCAGGGCTTAGCAGACCACCTTGTCTCCCAGTCAGTCCCACCCTACGCAGCCCCTGGGTCTCATGTGTCTCTCGGTAATCGCTGGAGCCGTCCCTGTGTGCAAGTGCACGGTGCCTCTAGACTGCTGCCTTTCTGACTCCCCTGTGCTCTGGGACCCATATGAGTCTGGGTCCCCAGGGTCTTGCCCAAAACTGGGGTTCAGTGGAGTTAGAAGTGGCGCAGTTGGGAGGCTCTGTCTCCTGAACACTAGAGAAGCCCAGCGGCATGATCAGCAGTCCATCTTTTGTGCACAGTGGTATGTGCGCCCCCAGACTTCTGCCCTTTTGCGGCTCCCCTAAATTTCTGTGCACTTCTCCCTTTTCACAGTCCAAACTCCCCTGTATGAGTCTCTCCCTGACCTGGGGTTCAGTGCCATAGAATAAGGGTCTCAGTGCAGTTGGGAATCTCTGTCTCCCTTTTGCCAGAGGAAGCCATCCAGGCACTCCGGTGCCCACTCTCTCCATGCATGTGTCTCTGTACCTCAGCTTTTTGAAGCTTCTATGAGTCTCTGTGAGCCCCTCTCTTTCCTTCTAGTTGTAGAATTTCCACTCAGCCAACTTTCTTGTGGTTCTGGATGAAGTCAAGGCAGCAGTGGGGCCAAAACTGGAGACAGCAGCAGGATGTTTTCTGCTGTGTATTTGTGGGTGGAAAAGGTAGTGTGAGGAAGAAGAGTTGTGGAAAGTGGTGGAGAATTATCTGTTATATACAAGCCTTTTGAACAAACAACCCAATAAGTCTACAAAGCATATTTCCTTTATTGGGGCAACCAGCATTCCAGAAGTCACCCTTGTATCCAAAATAATCAAGGA
Source organism: Lasiurus borealis (assembly GCA_004026805.1). Classification (NCBI taxonomy): domain Eukaryota; kingdom Metazoa; phylum Chordata; class Mammalia; order Chiroptera; family Vespertilionidae; genus Lasiurus; species Lasiurus borealis. The sequence goes on along the minus strand of PVJN01007519.1, from coordinate 18,008 downwards.
CTTCCCGATTATTTGACTTTGAAAACCTTCACTTTTAGGCTCCCACTTACATTCCAGCAGAATTTATCACAAATTCAAATGCATCTTCTGCTGAAGTTTTAGTAGACCTGGTACATAATGAGGGGACAGATGGCAGCCAATGTTTCCCTAAAGAATCACAGGTGATGCTCTTACCCTGTGAGTTTACAGTAATCTGGGGTCTATCTCTAGTCTTTAGGCTCACAAACTGGATTTTGCCAGCAGCACAAATGCAGGCCTTGCCCAGGATAATCCTCAAATAGACATAATAATATTTGCCATCTATATTTCACTTGCTGCATGTACTGATCTTAGCTTTCCCTTCCCTGACTAAGCTCTCTTATGTCTGGAATTTCCAGATTCTCAACAGTAACTCAGGAGATACTCCTTCCTGGGATCTTGTGAATGCTCTCCTGTTCCAACAATTGTAGCAGAACAAGCTACTAGTTAGTGGGGCAAAACGAAAATGTAGGGCTCTTATTTAAAAATAATTAAGAATTTCAAGGCAGTGACTGCAGAATATTAAAGCAATCATAGGGTCCTGTGTCACTGCACTGCTCAGTGCTTGATTAGCTGCCCTCACGTTAGGGCCTCCCCAGTGATTTCTCAAAATTGCCTTTGAATGACAACTAAAGATCTCAGCTATGTACTGAAATTATGTGGAGCTCTTGATTTCTCTAAATCCACAAACATTGCATTAAGAGAACATCTTTGGCTTAATGCCTGCTGTAGAAATGGTAACAAACATGTGTGGAACTTTATGTCCAAAATGGCAAAAGGGTATGAGAAAAATCACTTAGATTTTGAAATATGGAATACTGATGAATCAAATCATGGAAGTAGCAAATAGAATGAAGGGGAGGGACTTTTTTTTGCAAAGGAAAGAAAGAAGAAATAAGAGAGGGAGAGAGAGAAGAGAAGAGAAGAGAAGAGAAGAGAGAGAGAGAGAGAGAGAGAGAGAGAGAGAGAGAGAGAGAGAGAATGGAAGGAAGGAAAGAAGGAAGAAAGAAAGAAAAAGAGAGAGAGAAAAGGAAAACAGAAAACCGTTCCTAGAAAACATCAAGGCTTTTAGGTTTTGGAGACCTGCTTTTCCCAAGGGTATCAAAGGGACATTCTCAAAAAGCCCCTTGGAGTAGGGTTGGCACAGTGGGTAGAATGGAGAACTTGGATGATGGGCAAGGCTGCATCCTGATGTGCAGTGAGAGTTTTGAAATGGGCACTGGCAGATGAATGGGGATCACTTCTGCCATCTGTATTCCAAATAATAGCTACAGCTATTATTTCAGTCAGACACTGGCAGGCGGGCAATTATTCACAGCCACTGTGAAGAATAGGGACTATCAAGGTTTTGGTGAATGTTACAACTTTCCACAGACCCTCTTTCAGCTTGTCTGAGTCATTAAAACATGCAGGGGACACAGGGTCTGTGACTGACTCAGACTTTCATTGTCTTTTCCCTTTACCTCGGCCACTCTACCCCTCTTTCTGTTTCCCTCCTCCTCAAGCCCTTCATCCCAGGCTACCTTTCCTCACCCCTTTCTCCTCCTTTCTCTTTTTCTCACGAAATACAGGCATGGAGAGAAGGGTGTGCTGAGGTAGAATCTGCAGGAGAGTAGACTAAAACCACAGCAGCTCAACCAGAGGTCAGCTCCAGCATCCTGGTTGGTTCTCTCTGGGAAGGAGAGATACAAAGGGGAGTTAACATATGCAGAGAAGAGATGCCACAAAAAAAAAAAAAAAAAAGATATGCACCATTAAATATTGTGTTAATCCTGGCAAACAAGTTGGCCAGAAGATAAGAAAAAGCAGCTGGAAGACACGGAGTCTCATCAACATTCCCCAGAGGTGGGTGTGAGCTTGAGTACACGAAATAGCTTTGTTTAATTTGATAAATGTGCTCATTTGTCAGCATGTTAATTTTCATCCCTTTATGAGACAATTTGAGTGACATGATTCAGCCCACACCTGTTTTGCTGTGACAGATGGATTTGAAGTTCTACAGATAGCACTCACCTTCGTGCTGCAAAGCACCTCCTGGCACAGACTCAGAGCTGATAGGGCCTTACAATCTCACCTCCCATCAGGAGCAGGAAATGGCTTTGAGAGGAAAGCACCTTGAGAGTCAAATAAAGGCTGAAAGCAAAGGATTGCTCTTTAAGCCTGGAATATATAGCAAGAAAACTAGAACTTGCTGTCTTTCCCCTCTGACCTTGCTTATATTCTTATATTCTTCCTTCCTAGTTCTTCATTCTTTTTTCTTCCCCAACTTTCCATCTCTACTACCATCCTGCTCCAAAGAAATGCTTAAAAACAGAACAAAACAAAGAATCTTCTCAGCTCTCTAGCGAGAGGTGTATACATTAAAATCATTCTTTCATTAGAAAACGTGATTTAAGTTTCCTCACTTTAACTTTGCCAAGAAGAGATTCTGAATACTGTATGTCAAGTATTACTGAAATGTCTGTTTTACTCACAATCAACCGAAAAATTTCTCTAAGCTTTTGATGGCATAGAATCTTGGGGATCTCTTTTTATTCTGCAATGAGATTCAAGTTCAAAGCTATTCTTAACAAGATATGGAGTGTCCAGTAGCTTCCTATCTAATGCGCTATCATTTGAGACAATGAGGTTTATCATAAAGCTGGGCACCTTCAAGAATGAAAGAATGACATTTTCTATTCATGGTTACATCAGGACAACAGATATAAACCTCCTGTCCTGGAAAAACCGAGTGCAAAGCCAGGCCCCTGCCCATTAGGGAAAGGCTGAATAAGAGGAGGAGCATTTTGCCCATTCAACGTGGCTCAGTGATTGAGCACTGACATATAAACCAGGAGGTTCAATCAAATCCCAGGTTGCGAATTTGATTCCCGGTAGGAGGCATGTAGCAAGCAGCCAATTAATGATTCTCTTCTATCACTGACGTTTCTATATCTCTCAATTTCTCTCTGAAATCAATAAAAATACATGTAAAAAAAGAGGAGGAGCATTTTATTGTTAGCAAGAATGGTTATCTCCTCTGGATGCCTAAAGCCCTAGCTATACATGTCATCCACTTGAAATTTAATATATTCTACTTTAAAATTTTATTTCTTTTTATATGGATTTGTACTGGAGGTTGGAGTCTGAATTCTTATTTCCATTCCCCAGGAGAGACCGAGAAATCTCAATATGCTTGTTAATGACAACCAAGTTTGGCTTCGAAGAGCTATTGGTCCTCTCTGGTTTCAGAAGGACTTGACTCCTCCCATGTGGGAGATCCCTCTAGAGAGCTTACGCATTGCATAGTTTCCTATTTCTTCTGTAACAAATTACCACAAATGTTGTGGCTGAAACCAACACACATTTGTTATTTTACAGTTCTGTAGGTTAGAAGTCCTCAAATCAAGGTTTTGGTAAGTCTACATTCCTTCTGGAAGCTCAAGGGCAGAATCTTTATCTTTTCTAGCTTCTAGAGCTGCTGCTATCCTTGCTTTGGAAAGTCAGTAGTTTAGTATTTTTCTCTCTCTGCATTTATCACTATGTGTTGTTTTCCTGATTCTAAGTGACTTGCCACTTTGATTATATTGGGCTCATCCAAACTATATAGGTTAAACTTATCTCAGCATCCTTAATCATATCAACACATCTTATTTGCCATGTAAGGTAACATAGTGACAGATTCTAGGGATTGGGCTGTGCTCACCTTTGGGAGACATTGTCTAAACTACCACAAGGACCCTCTCAAGCCAGACTCTGAGGTTGTTTCATTAGGTACATAGTCATCTAAAGGCCATAGCCATCATTAATGTTGCTCATAGGTCTGTTTTATGTCTTTCTGAACAGAAAAAATATATTCCTTGTAAGGTTGCCAGGAGGAGTGAAGAATTCTGGTGCATGGGGCAGGCTACAGAGGTAGGCTACAGAGTGCCACTGAAATGGTCAAAGAAGAGAAATGAAATTTCTTTTTGGAGGTGCTTAGACATTCACCTGCTGAAGCTGAATACAGACACTCATGGTCTCTTCCAGGTCTTGGTGTGCATACCTTGGTGTATCTATATGTGTGGTTTACATACATATTTCCCTGGGGAAGGGTCTAGAAAGAAAGCTTCAAAAAACAGTAGAGAAACCTGGCATCTGTATTTCAGAGTAAAAAATTACCACACTTCCCCCCCATCCACTATCACTGAGTTTCACTGGTCTACACTGTTGATGTCACCTCTGTCTCAGGTTCTCATTCTTGCCTTCTGTTCACTCTCTTTTTTCTTCATGACCAGTTAGGTGCTTATACTAGTCTATGAACAACCTGCAGTGGTATAGCTCACAGGTGCCTGTAGCTTCAACAGTGTTTTAGATATATTGTATTGTGAAAAGACCTCAGGTTTCTCATAGCTAAACATACATACAGCCATCACCACAATAAAGTTAACATGCTATTGAGTCTCTGTAGTATGCAAATCACCATGCTAAGTACTTCACATGCATGATTTCATTTAATCTTTAAAATAAACCTGTGCAATGAGTTAAATTAGAAAATGTGCACAAACATGCATGTGTGCATATAGGCATACACACACTTCTCAGTAGAGTTTAGGTTGCAGAAAAAGTATTCAAAGATTAAATAAATGGAGACTAAAAAGATTCAGTAAAATAGTATCAAAGAGAAAGAAAAATACGTACTTTAGATTGGTCTTATCTGGAGTGGGGGAAGACATGATAAAGCATTACAGTAACATGACGTCATTTATGTGTGCTGTGAACTGAACGTTTGTGTGGCTCCACCTCTGCTGAATTATGTGTTAAAATCCTAATTCCCACTGTTAGGGTATTTGGAGGTGGGGTTTTTGGAAAGTAATTAAGATTAGATTGGGTCCTGAAGATAAGGCCTTTATGATGGAATTAATATCCTTATCAAAAGAGAAAGACTTGAGAAGATTTTCTCTTTTTGTCAAGTGAGAATACAGAAAAAGGTGGCCTTCTACAAGCCAGGAAGAGGGCCTTCACCAAGAACCAAATTTATACCAGCAGCTCAAACTAAGACAATGTATTCACTAAATACATGAACCCCTTTTTTTGTTTTGTTAATCCTCACCCGAGGATATTTTTCCATTGATTTTTAGGGAGAGTGGAAGAGAGAGGGAAAGACAGAGAGAAACATCAATGTGAGAGAAACATATCAATTGGTTGCCTTCTGCATGTGCTCCAACCAGGGGAGGAACTTGCAACCAAGGTAGGTGCCCTTGATGGGAATGATACCAGGGACTCTTTGGTCCACAGGGTGGCACTCTATCTTCTGAGCCAACCAGCTAGGGCAATACATGAACAAATTTATTGAGTATTTACTAATGTGTGCTTTCAAATATGCAAACATATTGAGATTCAGTCTCAGTTTTCTGGAAACTACCCACCTAGCAAGAAAGGCATAGCATATCTACACTGAGTGGCCAAGTTATTATGATCTCTGAACGCATAATAATCTGGCCATTTAGTGTATACCTATATAATAAAAGGCTAATATGCAAATTGTCTCCTCAACCAGGAGTTCGACCAGCAGTCAGGCTGGCCAACCACCCATGTCCCCTTGGTGGTCCCCACCTGTGGGCAAATTCATGCACCAAGCCTCTAATACTGAGTGGCCAGATTATTATGCATTTAGAGATCATAATAATCTGGCCACTCAGTGTATATTATAAAGCCAAATGTGTCATAGTATCAAAAAAAGCAATGGGCATGATTATACACAGGAAGAGGTGGTTAGTTACTTCAGCTTGGCAAAAAATTGGGAGAAATTGTTTTGGGAAAAGATATTGAATGCATCTCTGAAAGATTGACAGGGTTTGAATGGGTCTGTGGGGGATGGCAATTCAGGTCCAGCATACAGTATGACTAAGGCATGGAGGCTGGGAAAGCAAGAACCTCATGTGAGAGTTTATGACTGAGCTATCATATGTGAAAGTGAGAAGTAGGTTAGAAAGATGGCTGAAGTTAGGTCACAGGAGAACATGCATGCCAGATTGTGGAATTCTGCATTTTATTTTGCATATAATGGGATGTTCTAAAATGTTTTGAGCAGAAAAGTGACATAAATGAGGACTCTAAAAATGGTTGCCAAAGAGTCAGATGTTATTTGTGGATGTGGTTTGTTTGGTTCAAATGGCATGCTTTAGGTAAGAAAATGTCTATTCCTTGTTTCTCTCTTTTAAAAATATTTTTAGAGGAAGGGGAAGGCATAGGAATTTGTGAGCTTTGACATAAGTGATCATATCTAAAGATGAATTTGACAGTACTTACAGGCAGGTTTGGATAGGGGAGGCAGGAAAATGCTATTGCAATCTGGAACCTGTGGTGCAGCCCTCAGTTCATTTTGGGTTGTATTTGATTTAGAATTTGCCTTTCCCACCAGAGTAGAAAGTAGAACTATTTGAGATTGGGTATGAATTGTTTTATTGTTCCTCTTTCCTGGGAAGATCCCTGAAACAATGCATGCAAAATATATTGCATACAGCCTATTGATAAATGTTGAACAGTTTGAGTAGTTCAGATAGACATGGGTGAAAGTTGAACGTGGTCAGTGGTAATGATGGAAAAACACATGCAGAAATGTCTGTATATAAGCAAATAGTTGACAGATTTCCACTACTTGGATGGATTATATAAACACCAAATATTAGTGATCATTTTATCCCTGCATAATCCCATGAAATACACATGATTATTATTCCTGGTTTATAATTGTGAAATGAGAGAAAGTTAAGAAGAGCTAGATTTTATTTATTTATTTATTTATTTATTTATTAAATATATTTTATTGATTTTTTACAGAGGAAGGGAGAGGGATAGAGAGTTAGAAACATCGATGAGAGACATCGATCAGCTGCCTCCTGCACGCCCCCTACTGGGGATGTGCCCGCAACCAAGGTACATGCCTTTGACTGGAATCAAACCTGGGACCTTTCAATCTGCAGGCTAACGCTCTATCCACTGAGCCAAACTGGTTAGGGCAGGAGAGCTAGATTTTAAAGGTTGCAAAGAATGTTATGGAAAACAGGCTTATGAGGAGAGAAAATGAATTCAGTTTTGAACCTATTGAGCTATGTGAAAATTTCCAAGAAGAAGCAGAAATTCAGTTCTGGTGTTCAGGAAAAAGGTCAAGGCTAGAGTATTTTACTGCACAAAAGTAAAAAAAAAAAAATCAGGTTGTGGAATGACTTAAGACTTAAGAAAAGTATGAAAAGAGAAGAGGGGAAGGCCAGGAGTTTTGGGAAAATATGCACTTAAGGTTGAGAAGAAAGTTAATGAGAAAGTGAGAAACTCCAGGGCTACTGTGGAGAAATGGGATTTTTAATGGGGATGTCTCTGAGAGAGCTGTCACAGCTGTGTGGTGGGTAAAGAAACCAGGCTTGTAAGGACTAGTGAGTCAAGAGGACTCTCTCATGAAGCTTGTTGTGCAGGGGTGATGAGAAGGTGGTTTCTTATGAGTAATGAGAGCAAGGAAAAGTTTTTAGACTTCATGATAGAGGAGGTAGATATGTGACCCCTGAAAGAAGGAAAAGTATAGACAGAGAGATTAAGACAGAAGAAAATGAGTTCATTGTTGATAAGTAAGGTTCTTCAAGAAGCAGAAAGAGGTGGGCATCAGGGACTTTAGGAGAAGAGTCCTTCTTTAACAGGTGGAGGGTATTAGGAATGGGAGTTTAAGAGATGCCAAGACCTTAAAGAAGGAGCTGGGGGGAATGAAATTATTTTAAATAGGATAGTACTGATTATATTAAATTTGGAAATTAGATCATTTGCCAGGAGTAAGAGATTTGCCAAAGGAGACTTGGGGAGAATGGCAGATGCTGGGCCAAATTGCCTGAGATGATAAGTCAGGCCAACTCCAGGAAGGAGAAAGAAACTGTGGTAGTTATTGGGCCAAAAAAAAAAAAAAGTAACATAAATAATTGTTAATTAGTGAAAAGTGATTAACTGCTAAGGGGTTCAGAAGGAGCAGGTGCTATGTTCACAGAGTCTACCTCCAGCATCACAAAGTAGGGCAAAAAAAAAAAGGTGTGTTTGGAACTGAGAAACAACAAATTGATAACTGGCTTAGATGAATGAAAGGGTCACCCAATATAGTAAATAAAGAATTTTATAGCTTAGAAAACCACTATTTTTTCTTTTCCAGATTCAGAGTCCTAGAAAAAAAGGAAGTACTGAAGAGTCAAGGAAAACCCATCGCTGCACAAGTTGGGTGGGAGCGGTGGCAGGACCTGCCAAAATCAAATATAAAACAAGAAAGGAAAAGACAGTTTACTTATTTTACTTGTTTATTTTGGGAAATGAAAAGATTCTTAAAAATTGCCTCTTTTCCTTTCAGGGGCTGAAGAAACTTGTAATGCAGTGGCTCTCATGAGGGTGAACTAAGAAGCAGGACCTGAGTGAGTGTGAAAGAGTGAGAAGTGATCCCCAGAGGCTGGTAGTTGAAGACCAGCAGAGCATGAGCCTGGGGTGGAGGTTGACTTGGGGGGTGGGGGGCAGAGACAAGCAATTTGAATCCTGGTAAATGTTGATAATTTGTCTTAAAAAGTGTAGTCTCAATTTATACTCACATTCAATAGTATTTGATTATCAAGTATCATCAAGCTTTTGAAGGCTATCTTTTAAAAAAATTTGCATTTCTCTATGAGTGAGGCTGAGTGCCTTTCATATGTTTATCTGGATTTTTTTTCCCTGTGATTTCCCATTGATGGCCTGCATGGGACTTTAAGTGGAGGACAGGTTCATTTATGCAATAAGAGTGTCCTAAGTGCTTAGTAAATCCTAAGTCTTGACGCACCCTAGTGGAACAAAACAGACATGGTTCCCAACCTCTCAGAGATAATGTGTTGTGGCCAGACAATGAAAAAGAAAACAGATATATAAATATCTGATGTGATACTTTCTATAAAAGGAGAGAAAGAAGGTGCTGTGAGAAATATGTTTGGCAGAGGGAAAGACTAAGACTTGAAAATGAAGTTATCTCCTTTAGATGCAGTGGTCAGAGACATTGAAGTGGAGACTTGATACAAGAGAAATGACCAGTTATGGGAAGAGTTGGGGTAAGAAGTATTGTTAGCATCACAGGCAGCATATGTGAGGCTTTTCAGGTGCAGAGGAACCTAGCATGTTTGGAGAACTGAAAGATGGCCAGGCCAGTGAAAGCACAGTGATGAATGAGAAGGGATTTTATTCACAGTCCTGACTGAATCCAGGGGCATAGATCTTTGTAGGCCTAAGCAGACCTGGGCACTATATTCAAGACTTTCTTTTCTTTGAGAAAAACCCTACATTGAAATGTAGGCCAAGGTCTTTTGTGGAATTAAGGCTTGTGGGACTTTTAGAAGCTGACATTTTCTCTAGGCAAGACTGCTATTGTGTCATTCCTCACAAAGAACGGGTTTGAATGGCTTCTGAAAGTAGATTCAGTCCTTTCCCCTAATTGGCTTTCCTGTCACTCATACTCTGTAAGGATGATGTCCATTAGAATAACCGCAGCAGCAGCCTTTCATCCACTTTCATTCCTCAGGAAGGAGGAACTGAATGAAGGGGAGACAGAATAAGGACTGGAAGGGAGCCCAGTGTGAGGACTGTGGTTCCCACTCCCTTCCTCCTTGAAGTGTCCTCAAGTTCTAACATAGCTGGTGAGTAGTATTTGCTGTCGTGTGTGTGTGTGTGTGTGTGTGTGTGTGTGTGTGTGTGTGTGTGCGTGGTCTCAATTACCATGAGAATCTGGTGGAGCCCAGAGGAGCAGAAGCATGAGTAGGTAGCTTAGGCCAACTCAGCATTAGGCTTGAGAGGAAACAGTTATGCCTCTTTCCAGTCTTTCTTGCTGCTTTTTCTACAGGGAAAGTGAGGCCAGGTGAGGCATTATCAATAGGAATACTGAGCTGGCTTCCCAAGCCTCCCAGTCTCCCTGAATTGGGATAACAAAGTCGCTTCCAATGAGTGGAGCTGAGGAGTGTCACATCTGCCCTGTGTCTGAAAGAATGCCTTTGGATTGCACTCTTTGATCAGTATCCTGTCTCTCTGGAATAACTAACTATCATTCCTTTTTTATTCAGAGAATTCTCAAGACTTTGGCCCTTGCTGGGATCCTCTCTACGTCAATCTTACCTTAGGACCACCAGACCCCACAAGGACCTGAATGTGCCTCCAGCCCCTGTACATGGGGAGAGAATGTCTGACTTCCCTGTTTTGTTTTCAAGGATTCTTACGCAGGTGGGTGGAGACAACTTTTCCATCAATATGTCAGAACTCTCAAGAGTTACCTGTGGTCCTGGGGTGAGCTGTATCCAGGCCCTGGAACACTCTGCATTTTTTCCCTTTGGGGTTACCTCTGAGTCCAGCTGTCCCCTACCCTGAGCAGTTTGGGACTGTCTCTTACTATTGTCTTTATTCCACTTCTTATGATGGTGAGTGGCATCCAACTCTATGGGAGATTCTTTTTGTTGATAGACTGGAAGTGGGGTGATGACACCATCTAATTCTACAGGGTCAAACTTGTAAGGAAGGAGGAGGTGGTAGATAAAGGAATATTAGGTGGTGACAATGGAAGACCAAGGTTTTAGTGAGCAACCAACACCTCTTTAGCACTTTGTACTTTCAAGAGCTCCTCTCCTTCGCATTCCACATTTCACTTCATCCACTAAGACTCTGAAACAGGCAGAGTGTAGATTATTTTCCTTTGAAACAGGAATAACCATTTACAGAAAAATTATGTAATTTACCTGAGGACCAAAAACTAATGACCAAGCCAAAGGCTCTCTTCTAGGAAGGATTCTAGTTAATTTACTTTTTAAAAAGAAATTCACCTGTGTTACTGTGGGAACCTCTTTCCACTTCCCTCGTGGTTTAGGGTTCCCGGTTCAGGGTTCTGGTTCTGGAGGAGGCTGTATGCAAATGAAAAGAGAATAAAAAGCATTAATTTGGCGATACTGGGAGGCCAGGCGGGAGCCTTCCTCTAGTGGAAAGACTGCCACCTTCCTTTGGCCTTGCCATCCCTTTTATTCAGGTTTTTGGGATACACCCTTTTTGCCCTGAAGCAGGCAATTCCAGTAACAAGTAGATTATCTTTATCAGTAAGGTTTTACATAATTATTTGATGGGGAAGTTCATTGTCTCAATTAGATAGGGAGTGGCTGGCTTTGACCTTTCAGAGCTCCAAGGTTTGATCAGCTTTCCGGGTTCCTCCTCTTTATATTAATGAGACAATTATTGGTTTCCGGCATGTTACAACTTGTTAAAAAAATGTATAATACAATTTTTGGAGTAGAGTTTGGATTTGGGTGGAGAGGGCCACTATTATAACTAGCCAGATCCTTTTTGCCTAGACAGACCTATTTTCCAAAGGATGTTGGGTTTACTTGGACATCATAAGTAATAGCACCATGACAACTATGGGAAAACCATATGCTGACAGCACTGTTTTTCTGGATTCTTCTTTTCTTCTTTCAGCTGAATGCCTAAAGATGCTTCCAGGGAAGGTGTGCTATCCCTGATTCACACTTTAGTAGATATTAGTTACTTCCTTTTTTCTCCTAGGGCTATTTTCACTCTATGCCCAGATTTAATTTGTGAAGTAAATGGTTCTCTTTAAGTTACTCTCAATGTAAGTTGCATAGAAAGTCACACTAATATATCTATAGGTCAACCTTGAGCTTCTTTTTAAAAGAGGGGCATGCATTATAGACCAAAGAACATGTCAAGTAACATCCCAGGCCATAGAACCATTCACTTCTGTTCCCACAGTTGATGACACAGACATTGAGGCCAATTTCTCTCACTCCCCTCTCTTTTGAAGTTTGTCTTTTTGGAAACTTTCTCTAGAAAATGGCCCTACCGGGTGCCTTTGGCCAGGAACCTCTCCTTTTCCCAGAGGTATGATAAATGGAATGTCCATAAAAATGGCCAAAGAGGCCTGGATAGTGTCTGTCCTTGTGACCTGTGCCAAAGTGGATTTAGGAAAAGAAATCCATTTTTTCAGCCAGCAGCACAGTCTGGCAGGATCACAAGCCTGTAGGGGAAGCATATCAAACTCAAGCATGTCAAAGGCTGACATGGGCCAAATAAACACATATGGGCAGCAAAGAAACCAAAGCTTCAATTTTCATAGAAACATAGGTTTATTTCAATAGAGACATGCTGAATACAAAGGGCTGAAATAAATGAGTAATCACTAACATAAAATGATAGAACATTTTAATAAAAATTAATATTTTTTCTTGAACATTAACTTACCAGACACTGAATAACTGCACAAATTAATAAGCCCAACGCAAATAAACCTATTTTTCTTGTTCTCTGAAAGCAAAATATTTCCTGTTGCGCACACCAAACAAGTCAGTCCAAGACTAATGATGTGGCAACCGGATGCTAAAATATTTGCTGCTAGAATTAGTGGAGAGAAGTGCGCCTGCGCGTAAGGGAAACGACTGCAACAAGTTAATGGTAATCAGTCATTAGTGAATGTTGTAGCTTGTTGTTAATAATTATGTATAGCGGGATATTGTAAAACATTTTTTATTAAAACATTTCTGAACATATCATTGTATTGGCTGGGCCGCAAAAAACTTCTTTGTGGGCCACATGCAGGGTGCAGGCCTTGAGTTTGACATGCTTGTTGTAAGGTTTACTACTTTATTTTGTGTCCTTCACAGAGAAGTAGCCCACTGCTTGGAACCCTTAAGGAGTAAAAGGCTTCACATTTATTATTTCACTTAATCGTTATGGTAGGTAACCTGTGAAGTAGATAACCCCTTCCATTTTGAAACTGAGAAAACAGGCACTGAGTTGATAACTTGCCTGCGACCACCCACCTAGTAAGACTGGAGCTGGAATTTGAAGCAGGGCAGGCTCTCCTAGGACCACTCATTAACCACAATGCAATGCTGTCTCCAGTAAACCACACCAGTGGGCACCCTGCTCATATCCACTCCAGTTAAAGATGTTGTGTTTTATTTTTCCTTTTGGGTGTGAGGGTAGTGTAAAGTTCACAGATTCTCTCTTCACCCGCCCCCCCCCCCCCCATAGTTTATTTCTATCCAAATGCTGAAGCTCCTTCAATATTGGAGTTTCAGACCAATGCAAATGGGTAACAATTCCAGGTCTAAAAGAGTAAAACTTCCCACAGCGAGTCATTGTGCTATGAATGAAAAAGCATGCTCAGTGGTGGGAACTGGGTTTTCCTTCCCTGGGCAGTATAAAATAGGATTAGTTTTTTAAAAAAACTGATAGAAAGTTTCAGGCTTTAATTATTAAAGATGTGGTATTAAAATTAAACAGAGCATCTGGCGCACCTGGCCAGAACATATAACAGGAATTTTCTTCAGAAGTTATGAATTATCCCAGCCATGTTTCAGATCTCAGGATAAAATTGAAAATCCATGGGCTCATTTTTCTTTTTTCTGTGTCACCTCAGAGTGGCAAAGTAATTGCGATCCAATGTCATAGGACAAAGGCTCATAAGTAATGTTTTCAAGTGGCACTTGGGATTTGTAGAACTGACAATTGCTGTCCAGCCTTTGACACATCCAAGTATGGATGCGTGAGAAGCCAAGTATCCTTGACTTGAGCTGATTGAGCACGAGGACAAAAAAAAACTATATGTATTCTATTAAAAAAAGTCTTTACTTCACCATGAGGATCAATAGCATCTAGCAGATGCAATGTGAGAACAGTATCAACACGCCTCAGCAGAGGACTTGGGGTCTCCTAGGTCCATCCACTGGTTGCTGGGGGACTGAGGGAGGCCAGGCAGCTTTGCCAACAATCCACGCCCAGCAGTGCCCAGTGGATGGGCCACTGGAGGCAGGCCCAGCCCCTGAAGACCTGCTTGCTATGCTTGGGCTCAGGACACATCAGCAGAAAGAAGAAAACGTGGTAGAAAACTTCAGGGTGGGAGTGGGAAGTGAAACTATGATGCAGGAAATGCCAAGGCACCAGATGAGGCTCAAAGGAGAAAGTATAATAGGGGTCAAGGCAAAAGGTTACATTATAGCAGTCATAGAGCTTAAATGCACATTATATTTAATTCCCTTGATAGCTTTAATTTTATTTAAATCTGGTGATCATCTAGGGAAGCCATGTGCCCCACCATCGAGAGACTGCAGGGGTCATTTTTACCAAGATGATCAGGGACACCAAGAAGGCAAATTTGGGAGTAAAATGTATGCATTTCTAATAGCTCCCCAAGGTGACTGACAAGCCACAGCAAGGATGGAAGAACTCCCAAAGCTGCTATGTGTAGGTTATACCTTGGAAGAGTAGCTAGAACAGGATTTAAGAGAAGCCGGAAAGCAAGAAGGGCACAGAAGAGAGAAAGGTACCACTCAAATGGTTGGGTTGGGGGAGGTATAGATGATGATCAATTTTGTGTCAGGCTGGCTCTCACTATACCAAATCTTTTCATACATAATTTCTGGATTTTCAAAACGCAAACCAAAAGAAAATGTATCTTTTTCACTATCTTGTTAAAAGAGGACTATTAGTCAATTCACATTTGCCTTGTTGGGTGAGGTAATTGGGTGGTTGGGGGTTTCTCCACAGCAACAAATAATTTTCAGACACCAGCAGGGTGTCAGAGAATTCAACCCCATTCTGACAGCATCTACTGGAGATATAGTCTCACATTCCACAGGTTAAGGGTTCAGTCCTATAAGATTGCCCCACTCCCAATATACATTTCAGATGCCAGACACAAGCCCAGGTTACCTGTGTTTCTGACCAAGTGACCAAGACTGGAGGTTCCAACAAACCCCTCCAACTCAGAATTCCAATTGCAAATCCAGGTTGTCATCTTTACTTCTGACTGATTGGTTATAAATGAGAGGTTCCTACAACCCCATGTTTGGGAATGACTAATTTGCTAGAAAGGTTCATAGGACTCAGGAAAATATGTTACTTAATCATTGGTCTATTGTGAAAAGACTTAACTTAGGAATAGCCTGATGGAAGAGGTGCATAGGGCCAAGTATGGGGAAAAGGCAAGGTGCTTCCACGTCCCCTCCAGGAACACCACTCTCTCTGAATCTACAAATGTTCACCAACTCAGAAGTTCTCCAAACCTCATCTTCTTCAGCTTTTATGGGGGCTTTGTTACATGGTCATGATTGATTAATCATTAGCTATTGAAAATTGTTTAAACCCTCCAGCCCCTCTTCCTTTTCCAGAGATGTGAGGTGCTGGGGCTGAAAGTTCCAACCCTCTAATCATGTGGTTGGTTCCATGGGCAATCAGAACTCAATCTTTAGGTACATCCCCAAAGTAAACTTATTAACATAACAAAAGGCACCCTTTCCCATTTTCAACTCTTAGGAAATTCTAAGAGTTCCAGGAACCAGGATTTTCTCTGGTCTCATGTTTCAAGTCTTTACATTTCTCATGTTTCAAGTCTTTACATTTCTCATGCTCTGGTAACAGCCAACCTGTGGCATTTTCCAGTTTTATGGACCTCTGGAAATACTGTCCGCTGCCTTGCCATGTCCATACTGTCAAGAAGATATCACAAAGTGATTTCAGGGTCATCCAGAAGCACAGTCCTTATCTTGATGCCAGCTGTGTGCACATGTCAACATGCAACATATACCCAGCTCCCGCCCAGGCTCACCCACAGCAAGTGAAGAGGCACAGAATCAATAGGAAATAATGAAATTGAGGATCTTTGATTTGTGACTATAACTTTAGAAGTCATTTCTTCCTCTTTGTTCCTCTCTATTTCATCTCATAGACCTAGCTTATGAGATGGCAGCAGAAGACGATAGCCCAGATCTGACTTATGTTCACAAGGACATATGGCAAGCTAATGATAACATTTGACTTAGGGTATATTTCAGCTCCTGAGCCCTAGGGTGGACCCCTGACTACTTTTCCAGGAAATCAGACAGAGAGATTCTGGAGCTGACCTCAGAGCTATCCTCAAGATTTGAAGAAATTATTTATTATCCCATGTCAGCTCTTAATATGACCTAGAACCCCTAACTCATGGTGTCTTGTGATTTTGCCCTATATAATCTGAAACCTACACACCATCAGGGAGTCCAGTCTTTCAGTGCAGGAATTCACCCATATTCTGGAGTGGCCAATTCTCCTATTTAATAAAGAGGAAATATGCTAATTGACCCTCATGCTGTTGCAAAGATGGCAGAACCCACAACCAATAAGGGAATATGCTAATTGACTGCCCCACCCTCAAAGATGGCAGCACCGACAGACAATAAGGAGGGAATATGCTGACTACCACACCCTTTAATATGGTGGTGCCCATAGCCACAAGATGGCAGTGCCCAGTTCCCTCAGCCCCACTGGGATGGCAGGCATGCAGCAAGGCTGGGCTTGCCCCCAGGCAGACCCAGCTGCTCTGCACATTTTCTTCAGTCCCCCATCTGCCCAGGGCCAGCCGGAGGTGCAGGTGGTGGCTGCCCAGCCACCCAGGGCCACCCAAGGCTCAGGTAACCAGGGCCAGCCAAGGCTTTGTGCTGTTGGCAGTGTTAGCAGCAGAAGTGTGATGGGGTGTCACCTTCCCCTGATCACTGGGTCGCCTCCTGCCCCTGAGAGCTCCTAGATTGTGAAAGGGGGCAGGTTGGGCTAAGGGACCCTCCTCCAGTGCATGAATATTCATGCACTGGGCCTCTAATATATAATAAAAGCCTAATATGCTAAGTATCTGGTCAGTTGTTCAACCAAAGCATAATATGCTAATGATATGCTAAGGCTGTTCAACCATTCACTATGAAGTGCACTGATCACCAGGGGGTGGGGGGGTGAGGGGGTTGGGGCAGACACTCCATCAGTAGGTTAGCTTGCTGCTGGGGTCCAGCTGATTAGGACTGAGAAAGACAGGCTGGACACACCTTGGAGCCCTCTTATGAGTCCTCCCTGGCTAGTCAGCCTCCCATGTCCCTCCCCAGCCCTGATCATGCACTGGTGGGGTCTTGCAGCCTGGCCTGCACCCTTTCACAATCCCCCTCGGGGGATGTTGGAGAGACGGTTTTGGCCCGATCCTGAAGGCCAGGCCAAGGGACCTCACTGGTGCACAAATTTGTGCATCAGGCCTCTAGTTCTATAACAAAGTACTCCTTTCCTTCACTGCAAACACCAGTTTGATAGCAATACAACATTGGGATTTGATATCAGTAACACTTAAACATTTACAATTCTGTTTGAAATTTATTTCTAGTATTTTTCTCCCGCTTCTACTTCTATCCCATCCTTAACTATAATCCAGTTGTTTAGGCAGAGGATGATTATTATGATGTCAATAGTTTTTCTCATTGACTACAAGGGGAAAAGGCACCATTGATTTTTCTAAAATAAATATAAGTATTTATTTGCTTTTCCCATAAAATTTGAGAGTTGGTTGCAAAGTCCTGACTGCTTTATCAAGTGTCCATGTCAATCCAGAGATGGCTATTACACTATAGTCAGTTCCCTTGCAAGCAAATGGGGTGATGAAATAAGCTGCATTTACTTTTCCATAAAAATAAATTGACATAATTTGATCAATTGGTCAAGTCTTCTTTCCAATTTAACAGGACATGAAACTAGTCTGTTGAATGGGGGCACATGCTATAACAAGTACTTGAGTTGAGCATACTACTAACATCAGCAGAAAGATAACTATTAATTGTCTTAATTGCTTTGCCCATGAGAATAAAAAATATTTAACTCTGGCTGGATAGAATCTCATTATCATAATGCTATATAACTTTATCCTAGTGCCAATCCTAGCTCTTTGGTTTCCTGTAGGAACACAAAATCTTCCCATTAGCATCAACAGTACAATGATGCCTACATATTTGTGAGTGTTTGTATGATTTTACAAATAACTGAGAGAAACAAACTTTCATCACAGAGTTAAAATATTTAATGACAAAATTAGGGTTTGTTGTCATAGTGAATCATGAGCAGGTGTTACTTTTCTCTAAAAGAAACAAAAATTATATTTGACATCTTAGAGAACATCTAAAGAATGAACTGCACAACAGACTTTAGGA